>VWPU01010831.1:35393-211343 GCA_013398955.1 Callaeas wilsoni
CTTTTTTTTTTTTTTCCGCTCCCCCCCCCTCCCCACCCTCCTCTCCTCCCCTTCTCTCCTCCCTTCCCTTCCTTTCCCTTCCCTTCCCTTCCCTTCCCTCTTTATATTAATAAGTATATGGAAGCTGTGTGAACATTTGTCTAGCAGTTTTAGGGACATTTTGCCTTTAAACACTCACAGAGCATGGGAGTTAACAAATCAGACCCCTACATGCTGAACTCAGTATTGCACTGCAAGCAATACTACAGTTGTGAGAGGAAATGCACCTTTTTATCTTAAAGGTCATGGGAGGTACTGTGTCAAATAAATCACTAAGTGTCTTGTATCTCTGGTTATTACATATATCCTCCTGGAGAGGCAAAACTCGAGACCTCTGGTGTTTTGCTGTGTGCTTGGGGGACTCACAGTGCTGGGCCCCAACTGCATGCTAAAATTGGATGGTTTAAAGTCAATTCCTTCTTGACATACCTTTCAAGTCTGAACAGATTGGAAGCCCTCAGGGCTCTGAATGTGACCTTCTCTGGAAGCAGTTTATGAGATTAACTCTCAAAGCACAGCTGGTCTCTGTCTCCTGTTATGCTACACATTAGTGATGCCATCAAACTCTATTTGGAAAAACACAAAAATCTGCAAGTCTAAACTCAAATATGACTTAGTAAAACTTGACCCAAATTCTTTATGTTTCCTTTCTCTTTGTTCAGAGTCCTTCATAGAAACTGCTGCCAGAAAGAATTCCATGGGTTAATGTCATTGTAAATTGTTTTGTAGAGCTCCTTATAACTCTGGAGAGACTTCAGGTTTTCTCTTCACAGTGAGTCTCTCAATATCATGGTGAGGAACATAAGCCCATTTCCCCTCAGATTTGTACAGAGACATTTTCTTCAGAGAGATCTGCTTCACAACACTGGCAGTAGTAGATGAAGGGTTGTTAGGAAATAGGATTCAGCAACTAAAGAAATTTGAAGTAGAAGCTTCCTTCTTGCTCACATCCTGTGATTAACTGCCAAGATCAATCCATGGAGCTTTATTTTAAATTGAATTTATTCAAAAGTCCACTACATAAACGGCACGGAAAGAATGAAGACTCAGACTTTATTAGTTACATCACAGTTCCTGTTTGGCATTTACAGAGAGAGTCTGTGGCTGTCAGAACCAGAATAAGAAGAAAATTGAGTACTACAACTAGCCGGTGTCTGGACCAAAATGGAGTGAATTAGAACCAAGTATTTGCCAAGACTCCTCCCTCTCAGTCATGGTTTTAAAAATGGAAGTATGGGTGCTCTCCCATGTGCCCTGTCATCTTGTTACCTGCTCTGTGACAGAGCTGCCCTGAATGCTCTGCTCCTACTACAGCAGCAGCTTGTGATCCAAACACTAAAGCAAACATAGTGAAACTACCTGTTATTTATTCCCCTGTTCCACCTTAAAAACGTAAAATGTTCTTGTTCCTTTGCCTATTTGTTACTTTGTTTGTATCTGAATATGAGATTATATGACACCAAGGATCATCACTCAAAAGGCCCATTTCATGAGAGTCTTCAGGCCAATAGTTTTAATCCTGAAAAGATCACACTTTATTGAAGGGTGACAGCTGTCACAGAAATGACAGCAGAGGAGTAAATAAGAAGTAAAATTTGGAGAAAAGATTGTAAGACATCATGGTTTTGTAAAACACCTGAGGCTTCCAAATGTAAAAAAAATCAAGTTCCTCTGGGTTTTTTATCCAGCTCATTCCTAGTACAAGAAGAAAGCCTGTATGGCTTTATTTTAAAAGCTACTTTTTTTTCCCCTTTTATGTAATTTAAAGTATAATGACTTTGTGGCCCTAGTGGAAGCATCATGCATCTGTTACTCTTTTTTTAGAGCAAGCTGTCTTCTGTCTCACTGAGGCTGAAGGGTATGGATTAAATTTATTGTTATTTTAGTTCTAAAACTAAAAAGGGATACCTTCTGATCTGCAGTGGGACTTTATTGGAAAAAAAACCTAATAAATCATGTTTATAAAGTGGGTGGAGTAGAGGATCTGTCTCAGCCCTATCCCGTTCGAAGCCTCAAATACAAGTTTGTGTTGCTCGAATGCCTGGAAAATCAGGTGGCTCCTTTTTAGATTTACTGGCCAGTTAAAGCCACTCTTGAAAAAAAAAAAAGTTATATTCCAGGTAGTTCTGCATAAGCAGAAAGATGAAGTACAAATGACACAGTAATAATCTCTGCAATTACAGGAATAACACTTCAGTTTCTCTTTGAAAATAGAAATAGGCAATGCCTTTTGGAACAGAGAAGAAAAAAAGTCTGGAAACTTCCAGAGAAACCCACATAGTCATTGACAGTCACAGGCCTGATAAATGTTATTTATACTGTTCTTAGAATTTGGAACATGTGATAAAGCAAATGAATGACTGCACTGGAGAAAGAGGCCAATCAGAAAGGATGCAAAATTACACTTGGCACTGTTTGCTTTGCCTCAGGGATTTCTAGAGAATCAGTCTTTCATTTTAGCATGTGCCCAAATCCAGGGTTTTTTGAGAATCTATAACTTTTGTGGTTGGTTGCTAGAAATATAGGTTAAAAAAGGAACTTGGAAATAGAGTACACAGCTTCATTTCCAGAACTACATCACCATCTGGACTGTTCACTTTCCTGGGGCAGGGGAGAGGAACTGAGAAAAATAATTAAAATGAATATTTTCTTCCTTGCATTTATTCTCTGCAGTAATAAATGATTCTAGATCAAAAAGGTTCTTTGTTAGCAGAATCCAATCAAGCCTCAACTAAAGACAAATCCAGACGGTGTCCTTTTGATCTTTTGCAGTTTCATTCTTGAAACCACTCCCTTAATAGTCTTCATACCTTTCATCATATCAGCTTGAATGGTAGAAGAATTTCCCTGCTTTCAAACAGAGGCTGATCAACCCCTCTCAGGACAAAAATCAGTGGGATTGCCTTAGAAGGAAGGGTCTGCATTTTAAGTAACCTTCACCACTGTCACCTGTGTAAAACCAGCACTCTGGAGGGACAGCAAGCAGCAGCCTTTATGACATGAACTATGGACAGATGCTAGAACGATGGGCTGGCCAAGCATTTGTTTTCAATATTTTTGTGGATTACTGGTAGCCTTTCTTTAGCTGCCTCTGTAGTTCTGTTATTTGGCTGCTTAAAGGGAGATAAATAGCATCAGTGATCAGGGTCTTTCTCTGCTCTGAACTTTATTTAAGGTATGTATAATTGGCTGTGGAATGTTTGTTGTTTTCATATTAAAAAAAAACCAAACCAAAATCAGTGCTATGTGAGCAATTTAACTGCAGAAATCTTTAATGTTTACTGCAGTTGTAATTAGAGTTTCAGCAGTCATTTTCAAATATCCAACAACAATCAAGGAAACCAGACAGCGGGCAGTGGGGGAACTGCACAAGCAGGGGTTTTGGTTCTTATGTAGAACCTCTGAGAAAAGCTACCACAGCACTGTGGCAGCTGGATATTTTTGAAAAAAACCTCAGAGTGTAGCCCTGAAAAAGATATGTGGTGAAAAAATCGGTTTTTTGATTTTATTTCTGGATTGCCATTTAACAGGAAGTATTTAAGATAATTCTAAACCAGTCAGTCCCATTTGATGACAATACTGGAGGTGGCTTTCTGAAAGTAGCTGAGTGCCATAACTGTGATACAAGAATATCAGGACGTGCTCTTTTGAAGCAAAGTTTTCCTAACTCTTTTAGAAGTGAGATCACATCTGCTGTGGAGAGATGTCTGGATACGTTGTCCTTGATATGAACAGTTGGGTGAATTATAGGACATGAGGGAATGAGGCCCCAGAATACATATATCTGTGTACAAACACACAAGCAGAACCACTGCTTTCAGATATCACTGCAAAACGTTACAAAATACAACTGGCAAACAGGCTGCAACCAGCTGAAGAGCTGTTTTTAATTAACCTCAGTGCAAGATGATAATGGTAGTGCCTTTCTCTTTTCCTGTTGAATGAAGATGCACTGATTCAGCAATAATTGAACCCTAAACACTTAATAAACTTCTTCTGGGAGGAACTGCAGGAAATGCCAGCAAAGTCATCTGTGAGTCATTAAGAAGAAGGATAGAGGACTCTCTTGAAGCCAATCTTCACAGTCCCAGGTCACAAAAGGAAGGCAGTGACGGTGGCTGGTCATCTTAAAGTGTTCTACTTGGCATAACCAGTCCATGTCGTGAGTTTTCTGAAAGTAGTTGTTATGAGACAATAGGGTAGTCTGATGTGGTCTAAGATTTCTTAATCAAAGATTCTCTCATCTAACAGCTCTTTTACCCATTACAGTAGAACTGTTTTTATAGTGCTTATGTTAGAAAAGCAGGACTGCATTTATGTTTCTGCTTTGTGACTGCCAGAGCCCTCAAGTGCTTTATTATAGAACATTGCCAGTTTTGTTGTAACTAAGGTGGAGAACTCCTTACGTCTGCAAGTTGGGTTTTTTTCATGTAAGACCATAAACTCTTTCTGGTCTTGTCTAGAATTTCTCATGATGCAAGATTGGTTTTGTGGTCTAGACCTGGTTCAATAAGCAAAAGTTTCTTAAGATACAACTTTCTGAATAAAATACCATGAAACCTTGTTGCTGTGTCTACATGTGAATCACTGTGTAACTGCCCATGGAGCTAAGCCTGGCTTCACTCCTGTCCCAGGATCTCCTAGAAGCTCACTGCAAAGCTGCTGCTTCCATGAAAAACAAGACCAGGAAAGCCATTTCTTTTAATTAAAAAAAAAAAAAAAGAAAAAAAATTTATTTTAAAAAAAAAAAAAAAAAAAAAGGGAAAAAAAAAAACAAAAAAAAAAGAAAAAAAAAAGAAAAGAAAAAAGGGAAAGAGATTAGTCTTTGCAGAGAGTTATGCTTAGCTTTAAGGCACCAGATGAATCAAAGCGAGCACTGGCAGGCAGAATATCCCAGCAAGTATCTGCCCACGAGCCAGGGATTATATGAACTTAATTGCTCAAGGGAACATACTTTGGTTGCTGATTCCATGTCACACCCAAGCAATGTAAATCTGAACCTTGCTCTTGACTGAAATTTGAGAAACGTCTGCAGGCGTTCCACTAAAATGCAGCTCTGCTGAAGCGGGTATATGTGCATGGAAGAAATGTAATCAGAGTCTTCCAGCTAACTAGAAGCTGGTTGTGAAAAGAAAAGGCAAGATGTGCGTGCTGGATGGGAAGTGTTGGATGAATATCCAGCAGCAGCTTTCAGAAAGAAGGAGGAACTGCACAGAGACAGAAAATAATAAATGGAATTAAAAGTCAGGGAGCAGCTAAAGGGTAAAGGAGGGGGCTGGGATTTCGGGGCAGCAGAAGGAGGAAGGAAGCAGGCGAGGGAGGTAGGGGAATGTCATATGAGGCTAGGACCAGAGATCTCTCTGCTCTTCCTTTCCAGATGTGTTCTGGGTTACAGAAACTGGTCAAGGGTCAGCAGTGCCCTCCTCCTGTCTCCAGTTTTGTCAGAAACTGGGCTAGGTAAGAAACAAAGAGAGAAAGATCATATGGATTTAATCATTAGAAAAGCAGGTCACTTAAAGGTAAGGCATGGACAACTGGAAGAACGCTGGTGGCCTAGATGACATATTGTGAGCAGAGAAAGTCCTTGGAGGTGCATAGATCAGACAAACCAAGTAAAAAAGAAAACTGACTGAAAAAACTTCAGAATTTCATTTCAGTGATGTCCTAGATATGACCTGCTTGAATAACAGCTCCACAATCCAGGAAAACCTCAAAACCTGTGTTATTTCTAGCATCTTCTACAACAGAGGATGCTGAAAAGAACAATCTCCAGTTATGTGCTAACTGGCTTCAGCAGAGTTAATTGTTCAAGGAGAGAAGGAGCATAGGAAGGAGAGGAGGAGATGGAGGAAACAACTGAAAAAAAAAGGCAAATTGCAGGTAACTTGTCAGGAGGGAAGGAAAGATGAAGAATGAGAGAGACCATATATTTGTATTTTCCCTACAAAATTAATTTTCCATCAAAAATGATTCTTTTTCTGGAAGTGTTTTTATGGGTTGTACAGATTTTCTATCAGATAAACAGCTGTTTGGTAGTGCTGGCAGATGTTGCCTTAGAAAGAGAAACATTAGATTAGCACCTTGACCCCTGAACAAACGCAGAATTAACCGTGGTGGAGAGTGCTTACAACCTGGGAGAAACACGTGATTTTCTTCCAGTGAGAGCAGGGATTTCTCCTTCAGCTCTCCAGGCACTCTGGAGTCGGAAGAGTGTTTGGCCCAAGAGTCCACGGACCTCCATACATTCTTTTTAATGTGGCACAAGGTAGAAACTCTGTTAAAAAAGTTCATGATGTTTTCTGGATCAAACACCTCTTTCCCGTGCAAGTTTCTTAAGACATTCAGCATGTTATCCCAGGCTTTCCTCTCCAGGACTTAGCATCACCACGTCAGTAAAAGATGGCAGTAGCACCTCCTCACTATCCTGCTGTTCCCAGTCTGTGATGGGTTAGAAAATGCCTTTCTGTCACACTCGGCGGATCCTTTTATGCCCCTCCACAGTGCTGATCTGGGGCCGATGGGCAATCCCCGTCTCATCTTACTGTCACTGTGGCACTGGTTCTAGCTGTCAGTGGAGCAACCTGCAGGCCAGGGAGGCGACCGCGGCTCCCCACTTGGCTCCTCTCAGTGCCCCTACTCAGTGAGAGGCTCCGCTCATGGTGGGGGAAGCTCTCTGGCAACCTCTGAAAAGCAGCCTGTCTGTGGCAAGCTTCTGGGGACACGGCCTGCCGGGCTGTGGGTTGGAAGAGTTTCACCACAAGCAGCCATGGTCAAGACTCACCCAGCAGGCTCGGCTGGACCAGCCGTGCCCCTGTGCGCAGCTGCTGCAGTGCTGTGCTGACGGCTCCCTAAGGGCCCTCCTGTCTACTCTTGCCAAAATGGGCCCACTTGCCGTTTGCTGCTCATGGTTTCCAGGCAAGAACAAGATCAAAAACATGGGTGAAAGGTGATCCCAAATGGGTAAAATAGGAAACAGTAAGTGCTCTACAATGCCAGTACAGCTAACTACTGACAGTAGTCGCAGCATCAATGACGTACACCACCCTTGGTTAAGCAACAAGGGCAATCGTGCCACGAAGTGTGAAGTATCTCTTGTGAATGCCAAGCAAGAGACTTGCTGTAATATGTGAAACATGGGACAGATTGAGTAGGAACCTATGAGATCATGCATCTTTTCAGTTTTCTGCTTTCAGACATAAGTTTCCCTTACTTCATGCAATTGAAATTGTCTGGAGAGCTCTAGAGAGAGAAAGGAATCTGGGAGGAGAGATAATTTTACACAACAGTAAACATGGTGGTTCCAAAGTTCCCTGGTATATTCACCACTTACTCGTTTGAAACTATTCAGAGCACTAAATCCCTTTATGCATAAGAGCTTTTTAGATGCTATCAAGGTATGAAACTCCGTTCTGAAAATTCTGTCATGTCTTGCAATGTTTTATGTTACCTTGTTATTTCTAGTATGTAGATAATAGAAGCTTAGTCCTGGATTTCAAAGTTAAGCCTGTAAGCTGCTCTGTGGTCTTCTGTTAAACAGACAGTCAGAAAATAAGACTTATGCGGAAAAGCTTAAAGAACTGAGTTTGTTTAGTCTGAAAATAAGAAGTTGAAAAAGCGAATGATAACAGGTATGCCAAGACAACTAGACAGAAAGCAGTGACTGTTTATGTTCTTGGATCACAGGGAATAGGATGGGCAGAAACTGGCTTATTTTGCATCAAGACAGATTTAGATCAGTCATTATTTGAGCACCTGTATGGTTACTTAGAGAAATTGCAGAATCCCTTTAAACACCTAGGATATGTTCATTCAAATGCATGGATATCTGTACGGTATAGGTATGCTTGAAGGATGAGCCGAACCTCTGCCCTCCTGAGGCACCTTCCAACCACTTGCTTCTATGATGTTTTCCCAAGAAAGTATTACGGGGACAGCCCCTGAAACCTGCCAGTACTGGAAGATGTCTTACTACCTGACACTAAGAAGAGAAAGAGAGGGAGCTGTGGAGGCCACGAGACTCAGAGCAGCCAGGATGGTCATCAGAGGGAGTGCCAGCAGCACAGTAGCTCAACTGCCCGAGGTACACGGTGTAGGTGAAGCTTGCTGTAGGTGTGCCAAGAGCAGGGAGCAGTCACCTTGCTGTCCTGTGGGGCCCACACAGGCTCTTGCTTCCTCTGTGCTGCCCAGGCACCATGGGAGCTGTCCTGTCCATGCACCGTGGGAGCTGGGTATAGCCAATCAAATGGGGAGAAGCAAGCGGAAGGAGAAAGACCCCTCTCTCCCTGCCTTGGCTGTCCAAGAAGTCTGACCAAAGCTCCCATCAGTAGCTCTGGTGCCAGATGAAGCAAAGGCCTTCCCTGTTCCTGCTCTGTCACTGTAGCTGTCCCATCTTTCTCACACGCTGCCCTCCCCTCCCTACACAGACTCCGCTTTGATCATTCCACCATTACTTCATTTTCTGAGGTCCTATGGTACCTCTGTGGAACAGCCCCAGACATTTCTTTCGTGAATGCTCTAGATCCTATCTGGGTTGAAGCTCTCAGTTTTGTCCTGTTATGGATGGTGCTATGCTCTTGTGCTCACAATAATGAGTTAAGGAATGCTATAGGAGACACACTGTGTGAAAACAAAATAACTCGAAGACTCAAAAAATTTTGTGGTGCAGGAATTTGGTAGAAGTTTCTTGAAACTCCCTTTTGTTTCCTCCTGTGCTAATGATGACTGCATTTCCCAATTTTGTGCAGAAGTGGAAATTCCAAAATGTTCATGGAAAAGTTTTACTTGTGGTCTATGACCAAGCCACAGCCATAAAGTACTGGAAACATTGTGAGAGCATTCTACCCACCAGCTTGGAAAAGAGTAGCAATATTTATTTATTTATTGCCTAGACCAGCTCAAGCATTTAATCAGTAAGCACCAGGGCTTCTCAGACATTTATTTATAGCATATTTTTCTATTTCATAAACAAGAGAGTTCATACTTGTGATTGCCAGCATATCCTTCTGTGCTCTGTACTGGTTCAACATGCTCTTAAAAACCACCAAATTAAACACTTTCCAAATTTCAGAACTATTTTTGCATTCATCAAGGTGCTGTAAGCAGCCTCAGCGCAGTATTAGCTCAAGCATCTAGTCTACATCATGAGATGACACTTAGAAGGTTTCCTTCTGTCCCTCGAGTTGCTTTTTTCTGCTTCCTCTGGAACCTGACAAGCCTCAGAACTGTCAAGGTGGTGACATTGTGTTGTGTACTTCCCCGGTTTTAAGAGTCCCTGGTTTTAAGAATTCTTGATTCTTTGCTTAATGGGAAGCTATTAAAATACTGCCTAGGTCAATTCTTAATTTGACCTCAATTTGCTAAAACCATTAACTCATTTTTCTGGTGATTATTTTTCTTTGGTGCTTGCCTTAGCACTGCTACATTATTTTTATCTTCTAATGTATATTTTTATCAAATATTAGGGTTATACCTTTCTTTACTAGAAGTAATTCAGTATTTTGCTCTTTGCTACAGAGGAACCAAGGTTTCATTTTTACCTCGAAAGTTCATAAAGTTAGACATATTTTTTGCAAATGGTCGAGGCTGTATTTTTAATTTCTATCTCATTCTGACAAAGCAGACAGTTTCAACCCAAAAAACACTCTGTTCTGTACTCTCATCAGTTTGTGGAGACAATTTCCCCAATGTTACTCAACCTCTGCAGAGGCATTGCAGACATCTGGAGCTCTGGCTTTGAGGGTGCCAGCTGTCTTTTTCTGGGAAGGAGCTCAATGGTTTCTTCCATTTGGCCAGAATGAAGAACAATTCAAATATTCAAGGCTTATAAACTAGCTGGAATACTAGCAGCTCTCAGAACATCTTTGTGATTACTAAATTAAAGATGTAGGCTGACAGGTATAAAGCCAATATTTAATTTAGCTCTGAAAGAGATGTTCGTGGTGTTTTATTTTCCAGTAAAAAACTTCATTTCAATTCCTGAGCTGTTGATGAGTGAATACCACCTCTGACCCCTGAAAGCAAACACTCCTCCACAGCCAATCATTTAAAAAAAACAGCAAAAAAGCACAAAGGACAACTTAGGGCCTGATTTTTGTTCAGATTTCATTGTGTGAATTAAAAAATTGCACACACATTTCACAGATGAAAAGAGAAAAAATGTGACAATTAAGCATTCTAGTTTGGCAATCAAGATTCTTAAAACCATGCTGAGTGTCAACAGTTACACGTTCTTTTCGACTGATATTGCAGCTTCCATCCCAGTGGAAACAACTGTCATTATAGGCATTGTATTGAATCATGCAAAGAAGAAAAGAGCTCAGGAGAAAAATCGATTCTCTCTCTGGAAAATTGCATAGATTTCCTTTTGTTTCAAACTGAGTTATACTAGCACATCCACAACTAGCTCAAAAGAACACCCTTTTGGAAGCACTTATTGCATTTCATGTAAAACCAGACTGACACCTCACAGTGAGATTTTCCAAGCAGAAAGAAAATGCACTTCCGAATGAATTTATATCTCCTTTCCACCGCATACAATGTATGTTCTTGCCTCTATTAAGAACATCAAAACGAACCTGCTATATTAATGGGAAGCACTTATGCAGGCCTCACATCCCAAATATTTTTATAATTAGCCTATTTTCGAGGGTGGACATAAGATACATTATTCTTCTTTCCAACATAAGTCTCTACATATGTAAAACATCACCGGAGGTTCCTTCTTTTCTTCAAGCAGACTTTCCCTGCCTTTCTACATTAGTTTGGCTATTACAGCACTTTTAAAGCACTCCACATGTTGATGAGTAAACCATCATTTCTCACTTGTAATAAGATTACTCAGTCCTTGGGAGCAGATTTATTATCTACAGTTATTTCATATCTAATCACAGCCTTACTCTCTGTAAAGAAAATGAACAGGCATGGATTGCATTTGAGAGCTTGGGGTCCTAAATATTTGGGTTATGTGTATGTAGACTTTGCTACATGGAAGGATGCCAAAAGGAAACAATAAAAGAGGGAGGGAGGACTTTTTACAAACCTAGGCTAATAATGGACTTTCTGCACATGTTTTAGAGCTTTTACAAAGGCTGAAAACACCTCCACCATACATTTGTCCGGCAACGATGTCATCTGTTATGAATAAATGATGGGTGGGAACAGAAAAATGCAAGGGAGGGAACATGCTACAACAGTGGAATAAACAGGCCTTGTAGTAACTGTGTGGTGAGAGCAAGCCTTTGTGTGAGGTATAAACCACATTTCTACCCGATGGCATGGGCAACTGTCCTGGAGGAGAAGGGATATGACAGGGCCCAGCTGTTAACTCTTGAAATCCCAAGTATCATTCGGACCCTGGAACCATGCAAAAGAGAGTTTTGGGAAACCTAAAATTCATGTCATCTTCCTTTCCTACCCATCCTTCAGGGTGAAATTCAGAGGCAAGATCTAGCCAGAAACTTCAGCTACAAGGGCAGCTCCAGATGTAGGCCAAGGAGGGTCCTGTGAGGACTGGAGACATTCCTGCCTAGGGGAGATTTGGATCTGTAACTACCATTAGCTCACCTCCATGTAAGCCACAGCTGTCTCTCCTCTGACACTGTTTCATTATCCCCTATTCCTTTCAATGTCCCCTGTCTCTTTATCTTTGCTTTTACTTAGTGTTTTCCTCCCAAGTATCGCCACTCTCTCTGACACTATCACTAGTCTGAGATCTGCTGCCACTCCAGGGGTAATGTTTGTGTTTTCAAACCCATTCAGGAGTCTATCTTGTCTGTTTAGAGTAGATGCTTTTAGCAGCAAGCCGCAGCTGTGATTCTTCCAGGGCTGCCTCCTAGGTTGATGTTAATGTGTAGTCATTCTCCATTGTTAACACATAAATAAACAAGGAATCAATAAACAAGAAATCTTTTTTTTTTTTTTTTTCCAGTTCCAGAATCACCTTGGATGTCTTATCGGACAGCTAGTGCAGTTAGATGTGATGAAATAATAGAAAATATTATTTTCCAAGTATATTTCTTAATGAGAAAGTTCACTTTCCACCATTTCCCTTCTCTTAGTAGATGTCTTTTTGCAGTTTTTGGGAGTTAGTACAAAAAATTATAAATTAGTTCAGAATCTCTTACTGGTTGGGAAGAAGTAGTATATTTGAATATAGGCAAATGAACTGTAAATATTTTATGACCATGGAAACCTGCGTTTGGTGATGACTTCACTCCTACAGAACACTCTAGTGATCTTCTCAGTTTTCAAGGGAGGGTTATATTCACCTAAAGATCCAGGCAATGCTATTGGGATTTATAGGGCTCATTGGCTGACGTCTGTCACATGGTGCCTCTGTTGCCAAGTTCCATGGGAAAAGCAGTATGGTGCTCCACTGCTGTAATAGCGTACAATTATGGTGCTGGGTATATTTGAGAGAATCATGGAGT
This sequence comes from Callaeas wilsoni, assembly GCA_013398955.1. Lineage (NCBI taxonomy): Eukaryota > Metazoa > Chordata > Aves > Passeriformes > Callaeidae > Callaeas > Callaeas wilsoni. The sequence continues at coordinate 47,861 of VWPU01010831.1, forward strand.
CATAGAACGTGCTGAGTTGGAAGGGACCCATCAGGATCATCAAGTCCAACTCCTGGCCCTGTGCAGCAACACCCCAAGAATCAGTGATGCTATCACATAGATTCAATACCTTAGGACTGAGATTAGAACTAGGAACTGAAAATGGAGAGAAGGGGCAGTTCTGAGATTCCTACCAGATCCCAACAAATCACACAAATTTGTTTTCCAAATAAAGGCCAGATGTCCCATTCAACACAGGTGGAGAATGGAACAAAGGAGCTTTTCTGCATCTTAGGAATCAGAGAAACCGCAAGCCTGCTGTATTCTGAGTGCCTGCAGCACTGCCCTACCCTAAAGCTCCAACCTGCAGTTTCTCAAGAAGTACAGACTTTAAGAAACCTCTTGCATGTTACAGTCTTGATCTGGAGACTGCAGTTCTGCAAAGATGCAAAACATTGTATAAGTCCTCTTCTGGACTATGTGATTCCTAAATGACGACTGTTTAACATGGCTTTGGCAATTCAGCACCTGTGAGTACCATATTGTATAAGTTTTGGGGGGCACTTCACAAGAATTGCTAAGTATACAGTCAGAACAGTGGATTTTTCCTCTCTGCTAAAACTTTTCTTGCCAAAATCTCTGACACATTCGCTTTAGTGGACCTCTGCTCAGTCACACCACGCTTGTCACTCCTGCTTTCTTAATCTGCCTGAACCAGATACTCCTATGTTTTCCCTTCTGTTCATCTGCTCTCCCAGGGGTTACTCTTCAAAAATACTTCTTTGTTACCACTTTCCTGTACTGTCAGTGTCTCTCTTATGGTGTTCCTATTCTTACTTAAATAAATTCTTACCCTTAGCAATATAAAATGATCATATACGACCACTTAGTGATATTATTGTACTACTTATTTGTATTGTGGTAAAATTGTACCAAAATTGTACTTGGTACCTTGATCAAAGGTCTTGAAACATTAAGTACTGTGTAAATATTCCAAGATGATTTCTAATCCAAGGGATGTAAAATTGTAAGAAAAGACACCACACAATAAAGTAAAGCAAAGAAGCAAACAGGGAAGGAAGGAAGGAGGGAAGGAGGGAAGGAGGGAAGGAGAGAAGGAAGGAGGGAAGGAGGGAAGGAGAGAAGGAAGGAGGGAAGGACGGAAGGAGAGAAGGAAAGAAGGAAGGAGGGAAGGAGGGAAGGAGGGAAGGAAGGAGGGAAGGAGGGAAGGAGGGAAGGAAGGAAGGAAGGAAGGGTAGTGCTACATTGCTTTATTCACTTGTCACTCTCTTTACATTAAAGGAGAGCTAGCATCTTAAATAATGGAATCTGTGTTCCTTAATTTTCCTTCATTTCTTCTTCTTTTTAGAGTCTCATAACTTCTGAAAAGCTCAAACTACAGCAATCAACTTTAACATGTTACTCTCTTCGAAAAGCCAAACTGTGACCAGATTGTCCCTATGAAGCACTTATGACCAAATTATTCCACTTTCAGCATGTTAAACCTAAAGGTAATGCAGTTAATAGAATTACCTTTAGTTGCATTCTCCAACCATCAGCCAGGAAATAAACATTATCTCTCAAATATCACAAATCTTACTTAAAATAATTTCCATTTTCAGGGCATGAGTTGTTTCTAACATCTACAATCTTGTAAGAGAACTGCTGAAAATTATCCTGCAGCTGTAACTGAGAAATTTAGTTTTTATGTTTGTGGCAGATGGGAATTCCAGGGATTTATGAAAACAAAATCCGATGTTTGAGTGACAGATGGTTTGTGCACTAATGCAAAGAACATGGACTAAACTGGTGGCATGTACACTTTTCTGATTAAACTGGAATATCAGCAGCTGTAGGACACATTCTTGCTTTGGCTTTGGGAAAAAAGGGTTATCTTATTCTTTTAATTAGCAGTGACAGCATGTAAAGAGCAGTGAAGAGATTTGCTCTGTACCAAAATACATCATGGGGCATGGCTGGGTCTGTGCTTTGAGAAATTTGAACAGGAATAGACAGCATTAAGGGCAAAGTTTACTAAGGAAACAAGTCAATAGGTTCATGACATGGTGGCTACAGCTGCAAAACCAGCATGGGAACTTCCCTTTCCTTATGTGCTGCCTTTGGTCATTAATTCCTCTCCTGTGCTGTCTTCTCAATTGTAGGGGTACAACTGGTTGCAGTGTTAAGTTGTCAAATATCTCACTAAAACTACCACAAATAGTATTTTGGAGAAAAGCTAATGCTTTTATTCTTCAATCTGAGTGTAACAGTGGTCTTGGAGGTGCAGAGAATGGAATACATGGGACATTCACACTGGTTTTCTTGTCATGGGCAGCAGCACATATGACTGTAGATAAAAGTCTAAAATTACACTAAAATGGTTTCTCAAAGTTTAGATGATGCCAAAACTCAACTATGGCCTAGGAAAAGGTCTTCCAGGGTTTTTGGAAAACCTAGCCTGGATTGAAGATTTCCTGGTTTCTGGGATGGTAAACAATTTTTAGTGGCTTGGGGAAGCTATGAGGGGTCTGAGAGCTCAGCGATTGCAAGTACCACTGAGAAGATCATACACCTTCTCCAGGAGATGGGGTCCCTCTTCTGCATCCCTGTGTTAAGTGTACAGCCAGTTCCTGGATGTTAGATAGAAACCAGTATCTGCTCCACATTTAGGTTAGTGTCCTCACTGCCTTCCCCAAAGAACTGGTGGGAGCCACATTACTTCTTCTGTAGGTCATCATGCTAGGCTGATTTTGGGAATCTTGTCTCAGGAAAACATATCAATCTTTTATCATTTAAGATGCATGCTATAAGCTACAAACAATAGAATAATAAGAATTCTATATGTCCAATAATTTCTCCTGTTTTAACTAAGCAATTTAAATATTTTGGTTTTAGAAGAGCAATTCTTTGGCTAACTTACTTGTTAGAATTCCTATGTCAGCTTTTTTTGTAAAAAAAAATTTACTTCTGCATGTTGTTTTGAAAGACTTGAGAAAGCTTTTGGCTTGGCATTTTTTCCTGTACTGTACTGCTTGCAAAGATAGTTTGCAGTACATTTTAAAATCTGATTATTTAAATGTGGTTCAACAGTGTAAGCAGTGTGCCTGTTACTTGTGTTTATGTAGTCACACAGCTACACAAGTGGAAAAAAAGAAACCATGGTAACAATGTACTCAGAAATAACACAAATTGGAATAATCAGTTTAGGATGGAAGAGCATTGCAGAAATTATGCAGTTTATAGCAGGCAGCTTTGCCCAAATCTGTTCAGATATGTGTGGCTACTATCCACTCATAGAGGGGCAAAATGTTTTGAAGAGCCAAAAAAAAAAAAAAAAGGAGAAAAATTCTAGTATTTTATTAGTGACAGCAAGAACAATGTCCTCATATTTTCTTTACTTAATCCTTATATAAAAGTTAATTTTTGAATACTTGGAAATATATTTCAAAATTGCCCTTCTGATTGAAAGGCAGTACAAGTAGACTGGAAATTTTTTCCAAACATTTGCATTTTAAAATAATATTTGAAGCTAAAACTAGTGATTTTAGAGAACGTTTTTTAGTAGAACCTGTTAAGAACGTAATCAAACAGGTTAGTAAATGCAAGAAGACTGAATACTGTTGAGGAAACTAAGACCCTACTCCTTCAATCCAATTAGCAAGAATGACATTTCGTGCTGACAGGACAGGAAAATGGTATTTGGTAGTGTAAAAAGTTTTAATTTCATTAAAAATTCAAGAAGTAAAATAATGTGTGCTCATGTCTCTGTTTAGGAGTCTTTTCCTCATTTTCTCTCCTCTGTTTTTCCTAGTTCCTGTATGCTCCTCTGCACCACTGTTTGGAAACATTTTAATGGGATTTTAAAGACAGAGTAAAGATCTCTGGCACTGAAATGCAGCATTCTTTATGTGGCAAATGTTATTCAGGCACACCTCTAGTAACCATTTCCATACTGGTATGTGTGAAAGCAGACAGCACTTTTAGAGGGAGCTATTTATGCTTTTTTTTATGTAGCTGCTTTTTCTTAATGTGATGCAACTTCTCACTTAACCATGTAGCATCCACAAGCCTTGTGAAGTCAGCTGGTAGCAGTAAGAGCTTAGCACCTTGGAAGTTCTTGTCTGTTAGCTACTAACAGCTATCCACATTGAATACGATTTTTGAGTATGGGTTCGTGAGGCTTAGCACAATGCAGCAGAGGACCTCTGGTGCCTTAAGAGGACCCACCTCTCCACTAACACCTCTCATAATTTATTCACACCCCTGGAGGGTGACACTCTGCCACATGGCAGCTACTTCACCTTACCCCTTCGCTCTTCTTCCTCCTCCTCTTCATGTTACAGTAGCAGGTTCCTGGATTGGTTGGAGGGTCTGTTTCTGTGTCAGTGATTTTATCCCTTCTGCCACAATTGTCCCTTCTTAGAACAAGGTTTATAGTATAGTGAGTTCAAATTCAGGCTTGAGAAGAATAAGTTTCACTAGCTTGAGACCAATTAAATAGGAATTCTTAATTTATCATTTTTTGCCTTTGCACCAAGTTTGGGGGTTTTTTTGTACTTTCACTTGATATACTAACCCTGACTATTTTTCAATGGTTTTCTATCAAAAACCTCATTCCTTTGGAGAACTTGCAGTTTAGCAACTGTACATAGGCAAACAGAAAAAAGGAGAGAATTCCTAAAAACAGCAGCAGATACTTCCCTCTTTATCTTCAGTATAAAAAAACCCTGCAAACCCAGCTGTTTGATGGTAGTGCAGCATTTAACCATAGTACTATTTTGCTTTTTTAAGAGTTGAAATGCTGCATAAGTAGTGAGAGCAGTATATTTTTCCTTTGGCTTTGGATAATACGAGGTTACAAAGAACTTGTGCCTTTTTTGCTGTTTTTGCTGGACTTTCTGCTTTCATGTCTACTGACCGTCTTGAGATCTGACTACTACTAACATGCAGGAATTAGCTGAAAGTTGCATTTTAAATTACCTTTTTGCCTAAAGATATGATATTACTCCTTAGAGAATGTTTTCACATATGCTCTTCAAATTACAGATGCTCAGACAATCCTCTGACATCTAAGTCATTTTTTCCTGTGAATATTGTACTCATGCTATTGAGGCACAAAATGTCTTTATATTTCATCAGGAACTATTTGAAACCAACATTCATGATTAAGGCTGCCATCCTTAGTTCAGACAGTTTTTAAACAAAATACTATGTTGTTTTTCTGAAAAGAAAAAGAAAGTGTTGTGAACTTAATGTGAAATCTGAAATATATGGGAAGGAAACCAAAGCTGACTCTTCAGAAATTATGCATTAAGAGGCTTGTAGAGTGGCTGTCACTGCTGCTGGCATTCCCTTCCTCCTACAGGCTCAAAAATGCTCTTGGCCTTACTCAGAAAGAAGCACTTTTGGTGTGACAAAAGTTTTTTTTAACAAGTTTGTTCATTTGTTTGTTTGTTTTTTTTCCTGCAGGAATTCAACTTCAGTTTCCTTTTGAGGCCCAAACTTAGCCTTTCTCATTTGGATAGTACTATTATCTTAACTCCTTTTCTTGATAAGGAAGAATTTGAACCTCTGATCACTATACTCATTTGGAACTCAGCACAACACCAAGAACTGTTTCACTACATTAACTACTATAAATGCTTCACCTTACCTGAAATAAGGAAAAATGTCGGCCTTAAAGAGGCAATATTCATTTGAAGTCTGCTCAGGTTCCAGAAAGTGATTTCAGACAGCCAGCACAACTTCATCAAGAGCAAGTCCTGTCTGACCAATCCAGTGATCTTCTGTGATGCAGTGGACAAGGGAAGGGCTAAGGATGTCATTTACCTGGACTTCCATATCTGTCTTCTTTGACATGGTCTCCCCCAACATCCTTCTCTCTGAATTGGAGAGGGATGAGTGGCTTCTTAGGTGAATAAAAAAGTAGATGGATGGTTGCATCCAGAGGGTAGTGTTCAATGGCTCAGAGTCCCGATGGACATCAGTGACAAGTGGTGCCCCTAAGGGGTCCAGTGTTATTTAATATCTTCATTAATGGCATAGATGAAGAGATCGAGTGCCCCCTCAGCAAGTCTGTGACGACACCAAGCTGAGTGGTGTGGTTGAAACACCTGAAGGATGGGATGCCATCCAGAGGGACCTGGACAAGCTCGAGAAATGGGTCCATGGGAATCTCATGAGGTTTATCAAGGTCTTGCACCTGGGTCAGGGGCAACCCCTGGTACCAATCTAGACTGAAGAATGAGCAGATGGGGAGCAGCCCTGGCCAGAAGGACTTGGGGGTGCTGGTGAATGAGAGGCTGGACATGACCCAGCAATGAGCACTCACAGCCCAGAAAGCTAAATGTGTCCTGGAGCTGCATCCAAAGCAGTGCAGCCAGGGGGGTGAGAGAGGGGATTCTGACCCTCTGCTCTGCTGTGGTGAGACCCCACCTGCAGTGCTGCATCCAGCCCTGGGGTCCTCAGCACAGGAAGGACATGGATGTGTTAGAGAGAGCCCAGAGGGGGGCCGCCAAAATGATGAGAGGGATGGAGCGCTTCTCCTATGAGGAAAGTCTGAGAGAATTAGATTGTTCAGCCTGGAGAACAGGGTAACCTAATTTTGGCCTCCCAGTACTTGAAGGGAGCCTACAAGAAAGATGGAGAGGGACTATTTACAAGGGTATGTAGTGACAGGACAGTGGGGAATGGCTTCAAACTGAAACAGAGAAGGTTTAGATTAGACATCAGGCAGAAATTCTTTACTGTGAAGGGGATGAGACAATAGAACAGGTTAACCAGTGGAGCTGTGGCTGCCCCATCCCTGGAAGTGTTCAAGGCCTGGCTGGATGGGGCTTTGAGCAACACAGTCTAGTGGAAGGTGTCCCTGCATTTGGCAGGGGACTTAAAACGAGATCCTGTTGAAGGTCTCTTCCAACCCAAACCACTGTGATGTGATTCTGTGATTCTATGATTCTATGAATTTGAAGTAACTTTCAGTCCACTTCTTTTTATTATTTGAAATTCTTCATGTCTAGTTTCTCTTTTCCTGTAGTTGACAATTTAAATTGTCCCATTTCCCATAGCAACACAAAACAATGGAAAGCCGTCAGTGTACACATTGGAAAAGGCATAATCATAAAATTTTGCGATTAGTGGCAGAACTCCGAATCACTAATCAGTAGCAAAAAATGTTTGTCATTAATGATGAAAAGCTCACTTTCTTTGACAACTGGCCTAAAAATGACAAGATGGGGCAGACCCCTATACCCATGGAGAGGCCAAGACTCCCTGCTGACAAGCACATATGAAAAAAAAATCCCCCACTGGGAAAAAGGGCGGTAGGACATCTCCATACTTCTGGCTTCAATTTAAATTAATTTTTTTCTAGTTTTACAGTTTCCTGACTACTGTTATATTTATGCTCTCTTATGCATAAATTCCTCTATTCTACCAAATATTTAAGCAACTGTCATAGCACAAGTAGTATCTTATGATTCTCTGTTGCAGAGATGCATAAAACTTCCTTTCATTAGCTTTCTGTTAATCATTCCAAATTTTTTATCTTTACTCTTAGCTTGTCAGCTGTCTGTTCATTGATTAATTTTAAGGAAGCATACAGAATACAGAAAGGAAGCTAACATGATTTTAGTTAGCAAACCCAGACACTTTTTAGTAACTCAAACACTTTCCTTTTTTTATCTGCTTACAAATGATGTTTATGAAGGTGCAGTAGAATTAGCAGCAAAACACTTCCAAAGGATGTTTATAACGGTAGCATATTTACAGTGGTAAAGGTGTTAAAACAGGCATCTTACTGTCTGTAACATCTGTCAGCAGACAAACCATATATTTCATGAAATTGTGAATAGTTTGCAGCCCTCTGTTTGGTTTTCCACATTCTTTATCTGTTAATTTTTTAGATGGCCTATGAAATAAGCTGTAATTCCAAAATAGTTGTAAAAAAGCAGTTGTCACCCAATCAAAATAAATACAAAGTCTTCCTAATCACCCATTCCTAGTGAATTAGGCTGTAATCCTTTGGGAATGTGGCTTGCTCTTCACTGCAGATGCGCAGAGCGCACGGGACGGCGGCTCAGCCGCTGGCAGTGCCCTGTGCCAGGAGCGGCTGAGAGGGCACCATTTCCCCTCCATTCACCCTCTGCAGGCGCAGCCTGGGCTCGGGTGACCCCGGCAGGCCTGCACACCCCGCAGGGGAATGCACCCCCTGCACAAAGGGGGTGCCCTGCCCTGCGAGGGGTGCCCCAGCACTGGCCACCAGCCCTGCTCTGCGGGCAGCCCGCCATGGGCCTTGAGCCAGACTTCTTCACCCGCTCCTTGTGCAGCCAGGAAATCAAATTTTTGGGGGCAACCTATGGCTCTTATATTTTCAACTTTCATCATTTTATCAGTTGAAAGAGACTTGGGGAAAATGTTGTGGCTGGCCAAATTTGGTTGAAATTTAAAATGCCTCAATATTAAGGTACATCTTGTTAGTTCAGATCTGTAGCAGCAGTAAACAGCTGGAGTATTTATATGTTAAAGACTGTAGAAGAATTCTTAAAGCAGAATGGACATGGTCTGTATCTGAACACAGTGAACAAGCCAGACTTAGCAGGGCCGGCTTGCTCTGAGTGCTGTGAGATTAACATGACTTAGTGCTGAGAGTGTCCTTGAGGTATCCATGAGAAAAAAGGGAGGTTTAACGGGATGCGATAACCGCAAGCTGGAAGGAGGGAGGACACTTGTTTGCCGTATGTTATCCAATTAGAAGACAGTAGACAGGCTTGATTTTATGTAAGTCTCCAATCCTAGAGTTAGTTACAGTGTGTGGACAACGGATGACTCGTTGGAAATGCTACATAATCCTGCTTGGTTTGAACAATAAATGAGAACGCCATCTAACCGTATCAGTGTTTGTCGTTACTCGGCTCCCATTCTCAGTGGAGGACCCTGCTTCGAAAGACTTGGATGCAAATGCAATTCTTCACTCAGACTACCTTTTTTTAAACCTACACTGATGTGGTCACAGCAATCTGAAGAATGATGCAGTGGCTTTTAAGTAAAATAAAGAGAAATCATCCATTCAATGGTGTATTCAGCTGCTGGGAAATTATCAGCAAGCCCCAGGGAAATGCCCTAACTTTCAGATTTGAACAGATATGGTGCAGTAGGTTTGTTCAGTAATGAGCAAACCATTACTGGGCTAAGATTTCAGAAAGTGTATCTAATAATATGTGGGTTATGTTTTAGTGTTTAGGAGAAGAAAATTATTCCCTGCTAATAATTTCAATTTCATTTTGTATCCACGCTTAGACATATCTACAAGGTGGATCAAGAAATATGAATGTGCATGTCAAAACCAGTATGTTACCTAGTATTTACAGTGAGTGGATTGACTAATATTTATGACCATCTTATGAGGTATAATTTTAACCCAAAATAATGCAAGCAATAATTTATCTGTGGGATCCTAGGGGTTGCCTGTCTCCATGAATCATATCCAAAATCTCAAACAGCTGTAAGTGTATTTAGAAAATGTGAAGTTGTTCCTAAGATTCAGCACCTGTCTATAAAATCTCTGTATGAAAAAAGATGAGCTGGAAATTGCACGCAGCTATGGGAATTAAAAGGTATTTAACCAGGACTGAGTTCTGAGTTAGCGCTACATTTAGGTATGTACAAAGGCAGAATATTTTTGAGTATTCAAATATGTTGTAAATTACTTTCCTTTTGTTTTCTGTACTTGTTTTTACTGAACATATATGCACATGGAAGTTGGTTCAAATGAACATCTGAATGCTACCTCCTGCAGAAATTACAACAACTGTCAATATATTTTAAAATCACTGAGAGTGAACAATTCGAAGGCAGAAATGATCCATTTTGGAAAGACAAGTCATATGCCAAGAATATTACTCGAGTTCAGTGATTTTTGCTGTTTTCTATTTGCTGCCTGTGTCAATATCCCTGTATTTCCATGAGTGCTGCTAAGTGCAAACAAAAAACCCCATATTCCTAAAAGGTCACGAGGATGGAACATAAAAATCAGCCTTTCAAATGTCATCTAAATATGTATAATTTAGATTATTAACAAAGCTTATTAACAAATAAGCTTTGTTTTCATGTTACTAGATAAATAGCTGATAAGAAACACTTCTAGTCAAAACCCAAAAGGTTTACAGCCTTTAATTTTCTATTGTTTCAATTTTTAGGTGGCATAAATGTGTTTTTTGCATAAAACCTTTTTCTACTTGATATTTAGAAGCACTTCTAGTACACTGAAAAGCAATAAGTGAAAGAGTAATGCTGCCAAGAAGCCAGTGCATTCTGTCTGGCTAATTTACTAAATGTGTTTTCACCATAAATGCCTGCTACTCTGCCCATGGTAATAACGAAACTCACCATCATGGACACACAGATGTATATTACATGCTATTTCAAAAATACTCCCTACATGGAGAATGTCAGGCCAAGGAAAGATAAGGTATTAGATATTGGAGCTAGGAGATGTGAAATGGTTTCTTAATCATTAAGTGGAGAAAAATGCAATCTAGGCTAAATCCACACTAGTGAAATTAATAGTCTTTCTAAACATGTTCTGCAGAAATAAAAGTACAAGTCTTTAATAAAGTGTATGCAAGCTAACACTTTTTCAGTACATGAAACATCTGCTCACTCGCCCTGTAATGTTTTATTCATCTGTGATTTCATAGTAGCTTAAATTTTCTAATACAATTCTCAAAATATATACTTGTATCCAGATCTGTGGTCTCATTTTAGAAGCACTGAATTTTCCCACATCTCCCACTGAACAAGCACAACTGAGCTGATGTGCAAAATTGACCTATTTATTCATGGTCCTATCCAACATCAGCTGAAATAAAGGAAGAACATCTCTTGTGTGCAATAAGATGAAGGAAGATGCTACATCCTTTAAATTTAGGCACGCACTCACACAAAAGTTTGTGAAAAGAATCTTTAAAATGCAAGAAGAAGAATTTGGTTAAAGAGTTAGGGTTTGGAGGAAAATGTTTTTTTCTGATCATTGACACTTATTTTTTGAAATGTGTTTCTAAATCTTTCCTACTGTAATTTATTGTTAATAAAGAACAGTGGCAAAAAAAAAAAATCTATATTACTGTATTTCTTATTCAGAATATCACACTCACACAAACATTTTCCTTCCAAATTATTTGGGAGAAAAAAAGTGTTTCAGTTTTCTACCATAAGGCAAAAGAGGTGTATCTGGAGAATAATGAAAATAGCCTTGAGAAAATGCACTATAATAATATGAGCAAATGGACTATAATAATACTATTCAAACTATTTTAATTTCTCAGCCTATTAATGCACGGAGTTTTCTCACGGCCTCTCATATAATCTGTTTTGTGTCTGTCTGAACAATATGTGACTGAGAATGGTATTTATTTTACTTTTACATCATACTGGGAAGCGTTCATTGCCCTCTTTTAAATAAGCATTTAGAACTTCCTGTGGCTTGTGGAAAAAAAATGTTTTCTTTTTAATTATGTGCAAAGCTGGATGAGTTCAGAGGAAAAAAATCACTTAGTGAATAACTTACTCCAAAGAGCAGGATTATTTGTTAAATAAACCAAATAAAAGTTGTTAAATATGGGAAATAAATATTTGAGGAAAAAGCCTTATTAAAAAAAAAATCATGCAATGTCTATCTAGTAAACAGATTCAGTCTGATGAGCAATAGGCATAGCTAGGATTTTAATCTTTCTCCATCTAGTACTCTCCTTCCCCCCTTTAGTGCCTTATGTTTCTGATTTCCTCCTTTAATTTATTTAATATTTTAATTTATGCACTTTCAATGATCCAAGTGATGCATTTTTTTCAAAAGAGATGCTTATTCCCAGATACCACTCACTATTTATAGCACTATGCGCTAAAGCAGAAACTTTTCAGATATTCAAGGAATATATATTTTTGCATATGGGACTGCCTTAAATTTAGTGGCATTTACTACAAAGTATAATGCATATAACCATTTTGCCTTTTCCATATCCACCCTCCAAGAAGGGCTTTCACAAGTAAATATCTGGATTGCAAACAGTGTCTTCAATGCCAGAAAAATATGCTGTCTTTCTATAATTCTGCAGTCCCGTTGACCTGCAATTTTAAAGTTGGCTGGCTATTCTTTCATGTCTACAAATCACATAACTGTGATTTCAGCATTAATATGTTCCCTCAGTAACTGGTTCATGTGAAATGGATTGCTATAAAATCTGCATCCACGTTTTCATTGTACCAATGAAAAGGAAAACCCAGGCTCAATGACATTATAAATTTACTCCATAATTTCTTACTTGAGACACATTAACAGAGAGGAGCATTTTTTTTTTGACCAAATTAAACAAATCACAAGATTTCTCTGAAATAATATGTGCTTCCCATGAAACATTTACATATAATCTCTGCAAGGCTAAAAAGAACTAAATCAGTTCAATTTAAATGATTGCTGTAAACCCAGTTATAATAAGTTGGACATAGCCTTATATTAAATTTTACTCTGCAATATTTACACCATACAAACTGAAGAAATCCAAGCCTGCAATCCCTCAAGGAGAACAGAAATCTTTGTGCATGACTTATTTGTTGTGAAGTCTCAGAAAGATCTGGTACTCCAGACATTTGAAGTAGATGTCCAGTGTCATTAATTTGCTGTTGAATGCAGCAGTGTTCAGAAATAACATATATAAATATGTATATTTTTGCTGCTGATCTCTCACTCTGCCTTCGAGACACACACAGTGGAGTTTGGCTCAAATCTGGCCAGAGCTGATTTGCTGGGTACTGCTAGTGTTTGTTGAAAAGAAGTGTCTGTGGAGACTTTGGAGCAGTCTTTCAGTAACCCATTTTAATATTTAATTAAGAGAATCTGTGGGAGAATCATAAATGGTTTGGATTGGAAGAGACCTTAAAAATCGTAAATAAAAGAATAAATGAAAAATCAGAAGATTTGGATGAAAAGTGTAGCAAGAAAAATAGTTAGAGGATTAACAGTTTGGAGAACAAAAAGGAAGTGACACTCCAAGTACACAAAAGGTTGCTATGAAGAAGACTGTCATGAGATGTCTCACAGAAAGTAGAACAAAGTGTAACTGGCTTAATTTGCAGCAGATACTCATGTTTGATATTGGGAAAGCTTTACTAACCGTCAGTAGACCTGAGTAACTGAGTTAAATAGGAAAAAAATAAATGTGCTTGTACAGAAATGACTCAGAATCCAGGAGAATCAAATATAGAATGAAATTGTTTCCACAGAATTTTTACATGGAACAGGATGTAGAACAGTGACCTGTAGTAAGAATATAATTTTCCATTAATTTTCCATTTGATTGTGTTGGTTATTTTAAAAATACTATACAACATCAATTTTGATTCTATTAAATATTTTTGTACTTTTTCTATGCACAATTTGGAAAATCAGATTTCCTCTCTGATGATTCTGTGATTTTTTGTCTTCAAAGAAATGGATGATTATAACCATAAGCAAAATTATATTCTGATAAAATAGTTTAATTCTAAAGTTTCTAAAGCAAAATATACATGGATATAAAACCATTGTTCGTGGTGATAGAATATCTTTTTGCCCATTTACTGCCTATATGGAGTATATTGTTCCCCAAGAGCAAAGAGATGGAAAGAAGAAACTGATGCACAGATTTCTGTGTCTTATGTAATCAAGAGTTTATGGGTCTTGGACTTCTGAGACGCTAACACAAAATCCAGAATTCAGTAAGCAGTAGAGCTAAACCAAAATCAGGCTTTTACACTTGAGCCTGAGAAGTCTGGGCAAAGGGCACACTGTAGGTCAGAGATTGACAAAGCAGTTGCATATGTCACACCAGTCACTTCTGTTCACCAGCTTTGTACAAACAAAATGAAACTAGGGAAAAAGGAGGGTAAAGTACTCTGAATGTCTAGAAATGTCATATTTAATTAAGTCACATTCTGTACTAATTCACTGTATAATTGCCAGCTGCCCTAAGTCAAGGGTTCATAGTCATAGGAAGCATAGGGTCACCATGATATTTTTTATAGTCCCATGTAGCACCAAGCACAAGGCTTATCTATCCTCACTTCCAAAACAAAATTCCTTCTCATTTAGACTACAAACTGGCAAATCCCTAAATGCACATCGCATCTTAACCAGACAAGATGAAAATATGCCCTTATGTCTTGGTTAAAAACTGGAGTATGTAAAGGGTAAAATTCACGTTTTTCTGAATAGGCCCAGGATTTCTCAGACTGGTAAATATTGTACAAACTTTCATCATAAAGCTGTAATTTGACTCTCTTTTTCATTGATGAAAAATATCTAATATTATTTTTAAAAGGTTCTGACCTGAAATACAACAATGTGAATTTTCATCATTTACAGCCACTGATCTTTTGTTACAAAGAGAAGGTCATATTATGGCTTTGGTTTTTAGAACTAAAATATACTGAGATATACCTTTTAAGAAAAGCCATTAAAAAAATTGTAATCTAAGACAGACCAAACCTTCTGTCAAGATTCAAATACTTTTAAGAACTACAAAACGAATTTTTGTGTCTCCAGTGTATTTGACAATTACATTTCATACTTTTTTGGCATCACCAATATTGTTCTCCTTTAATCTGAAACCTAGTGTAATAAATTATCAGTTCACTATTTGAAAAAGAAGTTGCTTGCTTTGGAAAATCTCACCAAACTGTTTCAATGAACACAAAAATTGAGAGGCCATGGGGAGACTTGCAGGAAAAAAGGGAGAAATTCAGTAGATGGTGCCAGCTCCATAACTCTGTACTAAATTCATTTAAAATGCCTGAACAGTAACATTTGTGGATGGGAGTCAGAACATATTCAGAAACGAGGCTGTGTTGAAATTGAGATCTACACACAGAGCAACATGTTTTGTTGTCATTGCAGGTGGATACCTGGTTTCAACAGACAAACCAGCCCTTTGAGCCTCTCAGCCCAGCAGTGCCGTCTCCTGTGTGTCCTAGGAACAGTTATAACAAAGTGGAGAAGAGATCCCAGTCGCTTCAGGTTTAGCACTTCAAAGCCACAAAACAAAATAAAGACGTATTAAAGTTATCCTAACCCTAGCTTGTCCCTGGCAGCCTGCTGTAGCCTGCTGTAGCCCATAATCCAGATGTTTATTCTGTTGGAGCTGGGGGAATGCAACCTCTTTGGAACACAGGAAGGAATAGAGGGTTAGACTCCTTCTAAACCATATATGCTTCCATCCTGGATGTGCACTTTACAAATAGATCGTGATTATTAGGTAGGCATTTCACACTAATTATCAGGTGTCCTTTAGGCTAAAATATGACCTAAACTATAGTCATAGTGGGACAGGTGGGAAAAAACCCCAACCAAACAAAATAAAGCCACAAAAATAAGGATTTTGTGAGCCCTAAAAGGTTCTACAGAGTTTACAAGTTACTAGCATTTTCTTGGATGTATTTTTAAAACGTGTTTTTCTTGCTTCTAATAATTTGTATAATAATGGTTTATTTTCTCTGACTTAATTCCATTGTTTCTTTTGTCAACTCTTTCTCATTTTAAATTGACGCCAGAATGAATGGCAGTGCAGGCTATGAGTGGGTTAGATACAGCGTGAACTCCTCAGAGAGATGAATTTTCTAATTGTGACTGAAAGATAGGCAATTCCTCTTGTGAATCTGATTCAAATTATTGGAAGGAGATACAGTGTGCAGGAACACAGTGAGCAATGTGATGAGAAATTACTTTTCTAACCCATCCAAATCTCATGATCCATTTTGGAATGAGTTTGGTTTTAGAAGTGAAGAACAGTCTCTGAATAGATTTTTCCTTGCAGGCGCACATGGCTTCTTCAGAAGCAAGCTTTCCATCTTGCAATAAAAAGCAGATACATTAATTTTGAAACATCCTATGTAAATTTTACTTTTAAAGCACAGTAAGTTGATTCTTAGATTTAATTGGTAGTTTCTAACTGGTAGAATATACTAATCTTCTCAAAAGCTATTAGGTAGCGTGGATGCCTAGCTGTTTTCTGTGTCCATCCTCCAGTGCCTTATGCAACACCTGATTTTCAGAAACTGCACATTGAAAGTCTCTTCGAAAATCAAATCTCTCAGAGGGATTTTGGAAAACTGTTAGTCACTTTTACAAATCTTTACTCAGACCTCTAAGGGTTTGAGTTCCTCATATATTTTGATAGATGAAGATGAGTCAAGAAAATCAGTGGCTAAGTTCTGAAATGGCATAAAACACAGGATGCTGCAATTTCAATAAGATGGTATGATTTATGTCCTCTGGAGCTGTGTCCCAGCATGCTCATAAATTCATCTATCACACATGCAGATATAAAAAAAAGCAACCAAAAAACCAAAAGTGGGACATATAAATGCAAAATAAGAATATTCATAATAAGAGTAGTTTAACTTTTATTCAGATGGAACACAACAGATGTTTGTTATCCTCTAAATTAAAATGTAGCTGGTCTTTTTGGAAAACAATATTCCTGAAGGTAACTGAGAAACAAATTGTAAGGAAAGCAGTAAAACAATGAATAACGTAGAAAAAGGTCTAGGAAAAGGATAGCCTTCATTTTTTTCTGATTACCAGTAAACATTCCACTGTAATTCAGTAGCTGAAGGAATTGCCATCACATTTAAAGTTTTTCCATGTAAAATAAAACTCTGTTTTGTTTTGGAAACCTCACTATGTTTTATCCAGGTGGGCTATGGAAATTTCCTGTTGAGGATCATCATTGCAATTTCTTAGTCAGCACAATCCTTTGAAGAGCTTATTTATAAGAATAAATGTAGAATATATACACTTTAAATAGTAGTCAAAGAAAAGCCCATACCTAGTTAAGGCAAGTTAAAGTGAATGACTCTTCAATTGCTTAGGGAAATGCAATGGATATTTTAAAGACTCTTCCTAAAATATCCCAGACTTTTGGTTTTTTAATCATTATATTGTGAAAATCAATTTGAAAGCTTCTACTGTACTCTTTTATAAACTTCCATTTCACCCTTCTTTCCTCTATAATGATGACACACACACAGTCCATACAAAATTAGTAAGTTTTGTGATGACATTGCTCATGTCTTCAAAGTCACCATTTTGTAGGTTTATCTGAAGTTAGTATTTTTTTTCCTCAACAGATTGCCAAAAGTAAGCGTTTTAATACAGAGAAAAAGACACAAAACCTTATGTGAATGTAGTTTCTTTCTATTCCACTCCTTTTTCCGGACTTTCCTCAGTAAAATAGTCACTAGCTCCCTCTGAACAAGTTTACTCTCTGTGATGACTAAATTGGAAATCCAGGATAACCCTTTTATTCACATGTTTTTCATAATCTGGGAATAGGCTGTTCAGAGCTGCACAGGATGTGCCTCATTTCGAATGCTGATTCATAGCCCATGACTAAAAGACTACGAGCAAGGAATACAGTTACAACATTTGCATGAATTACGGTCATCCTTTTCTAGGGCATTGTGTAATTCAGCTGGGATGACGAAGCTTGTCCAGAGCATGAGCTAAAGGCCATCAAAATGAGAATTAAGGTTTGTATTCTTCATCTGAACCTTGGAAGTAGTTGGGCTGCAACTCAAGATACTGCAAAATGCAGAGAAGGGCCAAAATATGATGAAAAAGCTGCTCACTGGAAGGAAAATTAATCTCTTACCTAAACTAATCCTCTGTCTTCTTCAGTCATCACTTCCTCTTTTACAGCCCACATTTCCAAAGTGACACTCTTTTCTGGGAAAGTGTCTCTCTCAGGGATTTGTATATTCCTGGAACCTTTGCTGATGTCAGCACACTCTTTCTTTCATATAAGAGATTTTCTGGAGGACAGGAGGCTGCTGATGCTCACCTAGAAACCAGGCAGGATCAAAATTTAATGCTGACTGTCACTGAAGAACAGGAAATGGAGGAAATTATATTCTGTCTATCAATGTGTGTGAGAGCAAAGGTTTTGCCTATGTTTTCTTCAATTTCTTTAATTGAAGGTGAAGATGTAAAGTCAAAGTGAAGTTCTGGGATTTTTGGTCCACAATCGCTTTTACTTTCCCTCATTCTTTGCTTGTGGTAGGGCTGGAAGCTAGTAGGACTCATACAAAGTCTAGTTTTACCAATTTGCAGCATTTTTGAGGAAGAGAGGTAAGATCAATCTCAAAATGTACATCTACACTACAAAAACATGAAGATTAGGCAGGAAAGGCTTCCTCCTCAAGGGCGGAAGTTAACTTCAGAGCATTTGAAATCCTAGTGAGCAAGTAAGGCTACATTGATATGTGGTTAACTTCTACAGCTGCTAGATGGACCTGGACAACATTATTTGATTCAGGAGAGAATAGAAAAGCCAGTGGAAAAGAAAGCCGGTGTTGAGTACAGGAACAGATAGGCCTTTCCAAAGAAAAGAGACCAAAATGAAGGATATGATCACATGTCAGATACTTCAGCTGAGGAAAATTTGAATTGACCTCCTAGAGTGACCTATGGATTCCACAAACTCCCTTCAGAAGAGAGAGAGATGACCATGAGAGGTAACAGCACACACTCTTGTGGAGTGAGAAAGGGAGAGATGGGAAGACAGACAGTGACAAGAGACTATTCCTCCAAAGAGAGAGCTCTGTCTTTTGAAGCCTGATTGCGTTTTGTTCAAACAGTTGTACAAGAATTGCTTTTCACAGAAGCATAAATAAAATGCTACTGGTAGCACACATCCAAAATCTGATACATTAGCCCTTTTGATCCGTGAAAATGTGACGTTCAGGCTGATAATTTCTGAGGTTACAGAGTACTGAAGGAAACTTTCATACTCAGAATATCCAGAAATTACATTTCTTCTCTGTAACTACCTTGTTAGGCTGTGCCTGGGTCAATATTTACCTGGATCAATGTTTACTAAGCTGGGGTGCATATTTACTCACTTTTTAGTAAAGGAACTCCACTGCTAACTGTGAAGAACAGTTTACTACACTTAATTGGAAGAAATTATTATGCCTAGTGTGGGGAGAAGAGACAGGCTGTAGTACCTAGTGACTGTGGAAGATGAAATGCTGAGAAGCGAGCAAAGCCCTGGTGTGAGATACTGAGGAGGTGGAGAGGGTTCCCACGAGGCAGCCAAGCAGGGGACCTGTTTTCATCCCTTCCTGATGGGATTGACACCTACCTCATGGGGATTGGCACTTACCTAGCTGGTTTACAAGGACTTTGAGGCCGAGTTGCCTGCCCTTCTTTACTGCAACAACCTCAACAATGCTAGCCAGACTTTGATCAGCAAAGCTGGAATTGATTAGAAGGCAGCCCAAGAAAATGCCTTCTTCTCTAGTGAAAACTTAGAATTAGTAAGAATCTGAATCTCTTGGACACCATGTTCCTGCGGATCCTGTCCTCCTTCTTTGGCTTCATTCCAGTAGCTTTCTGGATTGCAATAAATGCTACCCTTTTTTCCCCAGACTCTCTAAAAAAAAAAGCCTTTCTTTCCACTCCCAGGGACAGATTATGACAGTTTCTCTGAGGAGTCTGAAACCTGTTCTGGCAGCACTGGGTGCCTGCTGGACATGCCTCTCTCCCAGCTTGGCCCCATACTCCAGCAGCAATTTCCCCAGGAAATGCTTGCTCCTTACAGGGCAGTGTTCGTCTCTTTCCTGCAGAGACTTCCGCTGGACCCAGGTAGAGCACTCATCAGCAGGCAGGCTTCCTGCCTTCTTTCCCACTGCTGCCCTTTGAAAGCTCCACAAAATAAGCTGAGCAAATGAAGCAGATGCTATCCATCAAAATTTAATAAAAATATTGTTATATAAATAACATTAACATGCAGTTGCCTGTAACTTTCTGGCAATCAGTATTTGGAGCAGCATGTAGCCCTAAAAGTTCGTGAAATTGGAGTAAATAAAATCACATAGAAACCAAGACTGCTCTAATAATGATTTTTTTGTATTGACTAACCAGTAGTCAAAGTAGGTCAGACTGAGAAGGATAGCTGATTGATGCTAGGCCCTGTGTATGGTCAAGGGCCATAAAATTACATAATCACTTAATATTGTTCTTTGTTTGTTTGTTTTTTTTTTAAGGTTGTTTATCTTCTGAGTGACACAGCAGGGGGCAAAGGGTGGGATTAAAGGAATACTTGTACCAGAAAGGATCTGCATTCCCATGAAAGCGAGCAAATATTGTGTGTCCAGAGAAGGGTAACGAAGCTGTTGAGGGGTCTAGAGAGTAAGTCCTAAGAGGAGCAGCTGGGGGAGCTGGGGCTGTTTAACCTGGAGAAAAGGAGGCTCAGGGGTGACATTATCACTCTCTACAACAGCCTGAAAGGAGGGTGTAGCCAGGTGGGGGTCGGTCTCTTCTCCCAGGCGACCAGCAATGGGATAAGAGGAAATAGCCTCAAGCTGCATTAAGGGATGTTCAGGTTAGACATTAGGAAGAATTTCTTGATGGAAAGGGTGGTTATCGTTGGAATGGGCTGCCCAGCAGGGTGGTGGAGTCACTATCCCTGGAGGTGTTCAAGAAAAGACTGGACGTGGCATTTAGGGCCGTGGTCTAATTGACAAGGCTGTGATCAGTCAAAGATTAGTCTCCATGACTTTGGATGTCTTCTCCAACTGAAATGATTCTGTGATTCCTTAATTCAGAACAATAGGGTATTACATCGATATTCAATGTCATAAGTCCTCTCCCATTCAGTTGTTCTGTCTTCCACCTAACTCCACTTTCTGTTTCAGGAAGGATTGGACACCTAACACATACCTTTCTACTTCTGGATATCAACAGGTAACATAACTGTTTTCATCATTCCTCGAGCTGGTAACATCTATTCCTCTTTGAGCTTCTTGGAATGGACTTCATGAAAGAAAACGGAGCCCCCAGTCCACCCAGCAGGCACCCTGTGCTCCACATGTTCTCACCTTTATCTTCATATTTTGGTTTGAATCTCCCTAATGCCTAAGACAAAAAGAAGGAGAGATGGCTGTTCATTCCCCCTCTGCCTCCAAAGAAATTACTGAGGCATTAAATTACAACACCTTTCAACCTCATAACAGATATCAGAACAAATGTGTTAAGGCTTTGCTGGGAAAGGATATGAATGGGTTTTGTGAAGCAAACTGACAACAAGTTTACCCTGACCTGTTCCTCATCAAAATCTTGCTTTGAAATGTTTTTAAACACCAGATGCAGCTGGTGACCAAGGTTCAAATAACTGACATTGCTAAGATGCAGCCAAGATTTCAGCAAGCCTCATGGCGACACTTCTGGACAAAGATAAGGCTTTGTTGTAAGCATGAAATCTTGGAACACCACTAATCATATGTAGAAAAATGTCACAACAAAAACCATTAGCAGTCTCAAATCCAGCAAAGAGGCAGTGAAAAGAAGTCAGCTTAAGGACTACGGGTGAATAACTGATCCTTAACTTTTGGAGTGAGCTATATAAGGAATCTGTAATGTATGATGTCTGATTACACCTTTGTTCTACAGAGACCAAAACTAACAGACAATTATTCTACCATGCTTTCTTCCACCAAAGGAGAACAATTATAAGATCTCTTATAAGGGCTCTTCTTGAATTTAAATGAGAAGGACAGCTAAAATTTCAACAGTTCATTGTGTTTCTAAAAATTCTGACTTCTTTTAAACATCATTTTACAGGCTTTCATTTCAGATTTGCACCTGGTCTTTGCCTGGGGGCAGAAATAAAAAGGATACAAGTCAAAACACAGAGACACAAGCCTTCAGTACTTAGATAGGACAGCTAACAGCACAGTGAAGCTACACATGTTCACAATGTGTTTAGATTACTAAAATTTGCTCTCATTTCAGTCCTCTAGACTTTCAAAATTGTGCAGGAATAAATAAACTTCATTTTAGCTTCCACTGCCATTTGCATAAAACCAGAAATTACTAAAATAAAATATAAATCTGAACAATAAGTCAGATGTATTTTTTCTTCCATGTTTTAAAAAAATCTCCTTTGTCTTTTAAAATACTCCAACTAACAAAAAGAAAAAAAAAAAGAAAACTCACTAAAAAAATTTAAAAACTCAAAAAAACCACCAGCCCAAAATCCAAACAGTTAAAGGTAATTTCCCCTCTGTTTTGCTGTCCTGGTGAGAAGGCAGTGAAGGGAAAAAAAAAGCAAAGTTTATATAAAGCAGCTCTAACCACAAATGTTAGAATCATTTTACTAATGAAAGCAGGATTTTCATATATATCAAAACCATGCTGTAGTTTGAGAAAATACATACAAACTCTATTATTAGATTAAATAATGATATATTAAACAATATACGACTTAGTTTGACAATGATTATAGCATAAGCATAGGCAGGTTGATATCTGTTTAAATAGTTTTACTTAAATCTAACCCTTTTCTTCTATATTAATCTCCACTTTGTCTAACTCAAAGAAAAATTTTATATAATTTCCTTGATTTCCAAATATTGTAAAGAAGAGGAACAGCTAAACATTTTTTTCATTAATGAGTCGTAAAACCCCCATAGTTAAAAACAAGAAAACTTTCCTCAATATATGTTGTAGGGACATAAATAATATAAGTAGGATGAATTACAGCTAAGAATCTGTCTTATAATGTACAAGGAGTTTGGGATTGTAAACAGATGAAAGAGAACTAAAGCAAATGAAAAGGAAAAAGGAGGAAAAGAAAGCAAAAGAGCTGATAAAGTTTCTGGCTACAATACAGGAGACATATCATTACCATATGATCTAATGTGGGTGTCAGCCTGGATTGTGTTCATTGAGAGAAACTTTTTTTAACTGTGCTATGGAATAGAAGCAGGAGGGTTTTCCACCAAGTGACAGTCACTGAGCTGAATTTACCCCCTCCTCCTTTCCACACCTGCAAAGCCTTCTGCCTGGGTTGAATATTTAGTTTAATTACATCTCAGCTTTGAGAGCTCCTGTTGCAAATCCCTGGATTAAAAGGTACGGTTTTTAGTAATTCTCCTGAACTATGCTGCACTAATAAAACTTCGGGCAAGTCTATGGCAAGAACTATTTGAATTTTAAAAGAAACGAGTTAAAAATCCTACTGAATGTTTAGTAATGTTACGTTTTCTATGCAGCACTTTTGTTTCTTGGAAACACGAGAACGCATTCTCAAAGACTCTGCAGATTTCCTACTGTTTATTTGACTGTTCTGTCTCTTGTTTTGATTTGTATAAGCACTGCTATAGTCCTTTCTTTTTCTTTGCTGTAAACTTTTGCAGCAGTATATTCTCTGCAATCCAGTGTTTAGAATAGGTTATATAGAGAGTGTAAAAAATGCATGTATGCTTACGTTTCTGCATTAAACTGCACTCTGTGATTTCTTTTTCATGTGTTTCTTCATATGTATTTCAGACACTGATGAATATAATTTCAATTTCGCTGAAAAAAATGCATAGTAGTAAGTTAAACGGGCTCTGTGTATGCCTTTGTAATGTTAGAAAGTGCTATGTTACAGGGTACAAACAAGGGAATCATGTTTAAAGAAGGCTCTTATGAATGAAATAGTAGAAAAGAAAATTTCTGTAGTTGAAACTCCTGTTAACAGGGTTTTATTCTCCTTAAAACTTCCAACTCCTATGTTTGCATATCTGGACTTTATTGCACAAAATGGGCAAAACATAAAATGGAGGGGATTTTTTTGAAACTGGAAAATATTGTTTAGCTTGTCTTTGTGGAATTTTGAGAGATTTCTGACAGTAGGTGAACTAATAATTTAGCCTTAATATTAAGGTAAACTGACAAGAAGACCACCAATACAGTGGTGACGTGAACTGATGAAGCATATTTTCAGTGGTATTTTAAAAAGAAATGTGGCCAAGCCTATGGTATAGTTTCCTCTGTTTGTGGAAAAGTCTTCTTCATTGTAAACACATAATTAAAGGAATTTTAAACAGTTATGTCCTGCAGACATAAATATTGTGTCACAGAATTCAGGGTTTTTTTGTCCTTTCTACTTTTTTATTGTAAGTGAAGTGTAAACATTTCTGGGTAGTACAGTTTTGTATATATATTTTCCTTTGTTTATGTTCAGTTGCACATGCAAACAATAGGAACAGATACATGTGTCTGCAGAATGAATGCATATATGACTGAAGATGTCTATTCTTATGTCTTGATTAATATGTAGCTTGTGTCTGCTGTTTTCTCTGCTCTATCCTCAGACTGTATACTTGATATCCTTTGTTGTCCTACAGTTTTCCTTTATAGCCAGCTCTTTCTGATTTTATTACAGTTTTTACAAAAGAGGGACCAAAGGAAAGGCCTGCTACAGGGTTTAACTGAGATAAATCAAGTCATCAATAATAATGTGAATAAGAACCAAAGTGTGAAGATACTTTCAAAGTACCTTTGCATTTTCTTTTTGCTTTTTTGAGTGGTAGTAATTAAACTCCAGGATAAGATCCTGATTGTACATTCCTGGGATGGGTGGTACTTCAGCAGTGACCCTGAGAGGGAATAAAGAAGTTTTAAATATTTAAAAATGTTTTAAAATCATATTAATACATAAAAAAAAGGTTGAGGAAGGTCTTTAAAAAGTCCTGACTGCCACTGCCATTCAAGGATTAGCATGCAGCATTCCCAATGTTTATTGTTGTTAATATACATTCTGAAAAATAATTTGAACTGGGGTAAGGTTTTATTGGTAATTTTCACAAGGTATTTTGTTGTGATGAATGATGATGATTTAGGAAATTTTTCTTCTCATTTCAGATTATTAATAAATTGCATTTTTATTTTACAATAATTCACACATGATAATTAGTGTTTCAAAACCCATGTTTTGGATTAAACCCTGGTAACAGCTCCCTACCATGCATGAGCAGCACTCTGCTGTGACATCCTGACATGTCCCTGTGCACTCTGCCTGCACTGGTAGGGGTGCTGCTGGGAAAGGGACACAGCCCCAAAGTCGGTAGGGAGCCAGGGCAGGAGAAAGCACAGGAGGACGATCCACATGGGGACACAGCCTGCCCCTGCTGCATGTCATGAGTTTACACAGCACTGGCTGACAGGACACGCTGAAATCTCTCTGGTTGATGTTGGGGTCTGTGATAGCCCTCCATGCATGCAGTAAGCAAGGTGTCTGTTCCAGGAAGAGAAGTACTTTCGTGTCCAACTAAGAAAACAACTATATCTCTTAAAGAGACAACATAAACAGTGTTTTACTCCATGTGATTTCACTTTGAAGTCTTTGGGATATCTGAAGATGTTAGATACATGTCTTCCTCTCAGGTAGGTCACAGAAATGTAGGCTATGATTTTAAGCCACCAGCATGTTTTATAAGGTAACCTTATCATCCTTTCAAGAAAGAGACCTAAAGTTTCTGCAGAACTGAATTATTGGCACCTGTATGTAGACATTCATAAAGGAAAATGAACTCAGGCACAATATAAATTGTATCTAATTCCAGTCTCATTGCTTTTTAATATATTTAGCTTTTTTCTTAACATTTACCATTCCTGTTAGAGTACCTGGTTGTAGTATTTTAGAAAGACAGGCTTCAGTAAACCCCTCTCACCTAACATCATCTGTTCATGTTTGTCATCTACCTGGTAGGTTCCATATGTCAATGTAGAGAGGGAAACAATCCTCCTCTTCTGCCTCTCCCAGTTTTTTTATCCAACAATGAATATGGAGCTGGAAAACGCTCTACCACACCCCTAACTCCCAGATAACTTCTTCTAGAAAAAGAAATAATCCCACCTAGCACCCAGACAAGGCATTTCTAAGAAGCTAAAGAAGCAAGTGGACATTTTTGCTTTCATTACAAAGAGCAGCATCTGTATTCAGGACTATGCCATCCATTTTAAGAAAAAGCTCCTATATAAATGACAAGTTTGCCTTTGTGTCACTTGAGAGTTTGAAGGCAGATTTCTTAATTTTTTTTTTGGTGGGTTTTTTTTAGAGAAATTAAAATTAGTAAAGTATGAACTTCATTATATAAAATACACAGTAAAAGAAAATAATATTCAGAAAATCAGCTGGTCTATACAGCCTTGATACAAAACCTGCAAACAGTTGTGTAATTTCTCCTTAGTGCACAACAAGACAGGTAGCACAACCTACGGTGTGTTGAAATGCATCTAGGCCCAAATCCTGGGAACATGTATTTAAGCAGCTTTTTTTGTTAATATCTATGGCAATACATGTGTAAAGTTGCTCCTGACCATGAAAGTTTGCAGAATGAAGCCCTGAAGTCCTATTAGAAAGTGTGCACACACTACAAGCATCAATTTAAATGCTTATGCAGTACAAAGCAGAGGATTCTCAGGGTGGATGTCAAAATTTGGAAAGAAAGCCAAGAATATTCAGTATAACACAACATTGTATTCAATTTTATTGTGCTGTTTGAACTAGGAAAGAAGTATAGTGCATTTAAACAGCTTAAGATCTTCCCCTCACTTTCCACCCTGTCACTAAATCCTACACTTTCTCGGTCAGTTTTACTAGGCTATAATTTAAAACACACAGCAAACTGACACCTAAAAATATTTCTCAAGACATGAAATACTGAGTTACAGTGAGTTTGGGAACCTCAGGTTTGTCTCCAGGGGTCAAACCCATTGCTATGAAATAAATGCTAATGAAATCAAATAGACTGTTACATTGGCAGAAAACAGGCACATGGAAAATGTGGCTTATTGCTATGACTCTTTTGCATAACAAAGTTGACAGTGCTGCCTCTTCCTAATAAATATTACTCTAAATATGCAAGCAGATGTGTTTACAGTTGCCTTTAAACTGCTCCTTAAAAAAAAAATAAAAAGGCCCATTGACAAGCAGTTACCAGACTCCTATCACATAACTGTCCTATTTTTACAATTCAGTTTTCTTTTATTGAAAGGAACAGTTATGCAATTGGTGGATGTGCTGGATCTCCTTCAGGAGGAACTGTGCAGCTATGGGAAACTGCCACTTTTGTTGTTAATTCGCTGCTTTGAATCCTAGGTTCTGCTGGGAGTCGATGAACTAAGCCATGAGGAGGCTGGCTCTGCTCTTCGTCCTGCTGCTGCCAGCATGCTTGGCCAAGCCGTTCCACCAGCAGGGCCTCTTTGACTTTATGCTGGAGGATGAGGGATCAGCCGACATGGCTCCAACGGATGATCCCGTCATATCTGGATTTGGACCAGTGTGCCCCTTCCGCTGCCAGTGCCATCTTCGCGTGGTGCAGTGCTCTGACCTAGGTAAGCCCAAGACTATCTTCGGAGGCTCTGAGCTCACATTCTAGTCACGGGCTAGCAGCCGAGATGGTGAGGCTGCTGTGCGCCATCACTCCCTAACTGGCTTTTCCCAAAGAAATATGCTACAGCTGCGGTTAACTAGAATTTACTATGCAAAGTAGGCCATAAAGCCCTGGCAAGATGTGCATTTGTCGTGATCATGAAGAACGTTTCATTTTTTTAATGTATATTTTGAATTTGTACATTTCATTTGTTCTTTGAAAGAGCACAGATTTCTCTTGCAGAGAAAATAACTTTTCAAAGCTATTCCTTCAGATGAATATTAAATACGTGCAGTGAGGTCAGATGTGGAGATGGAAACATTTTAAAAGATTCTAATTTCTGTGGTCCAAGGTCTAACACCTTTAATCATACTGTCTAGTACCTCAAGATAGAAGTAATCTCATTTCCATTGGAATACATGAGCATGAAATAAGCAACTGAATATCCTGGACCCAGCTCTTTGGAGGAAAGAGCTTGGAAACACTCCAAAATAATGAACACATTATGGAATTCCTTATTAAATATCTTTCTTAAACACTATATAAGCTGAAACCATGAGAACATTTCTCACAAACTTTCCTTACTCCCTCATGTAAGGGAAGGGCTTGTGTGCATAGTCAGAGTAGCAGGATATGAAGCCGTGTTTGCCATCACTGTGTGTGACTTTTCCATGCAGAAGTCTCAAGTAATGAAGTTGACTTCAGTGACACTGTTCTTGGTTTAAAGCAGTATTATTCAGTCTTAGTCAGTGTACAGTGCAGAAAATCAATTAACGTTGATTTTGCTCACAAGGAAACAAATAACAAATAACTTCTCATGATTTTATAGAGCTTTTTTTCTTTAAGTCTTCTCTCAGATCTTTAAATGTATAGCTTGATGTTTCTATTTTCCTATGTTATAACATTGGCTTTGATAATTGCTGTAAATCATGGCACAAATCCACCAATTAGGACCTGTGTCTCATTTTGGTGGGGGTTGTATAATTACAGAAAGGAGAGGAAACTTTTGCTACACCCCTAGAAACTTCTTTGAATTTGTTAAAATGAGCCACGTAATTACGCAACAGATATGTTTGGCAAAGACCCAGTGAACAATGCAAGCCAAGTTGCACAAATGAGCGTGGGCTAACCTAGCCATGCATTCATAAAGCTTCCACAGTACTGTTCCTCTTGAAAGATATTTTCTTTTTTTTACCATTTAGGTGCCAGAGAGAGCAAACATGGAGTGGGGAGTGGGGAGTGGGGAGTGGGGAGTGGGGAGGAGGTTGCCCCACATGCCATGAAAGTCTTAGGTTTTATTGTTGTTACACTTAGTAATGCTGATGGAATTTAAGTTATTTTGAGAACTTGTTCTCAGTCTGCTTCAGTTCTGCAGAATGTAATGAGTTTTCTCTTGGTAAAAAAAGTAGAGACATTCACACAGGGACCTTTTGCTTCTGTACTTGCTCCTGTGGTCATGCACTTCTTCACACACATGTGATTTACAAAGCTTTGCACTACAATCCTCTGCATAAGATACTTCTGGGTTAGTTGGTTCTCATACTCACAAGGAGACTCAGAAATACAGCAATTAGGGCCCCAGGTCAGTGTTTCTCAGATAATTTCAAGAGGAGTGAAAAGAAAGAGATATATTTTATCTTTCTTTAAACCCACATGCGACATATCATGCAATGAAAAATTGTACTTTTGGAGCAGCTGGGCTGATAACATCCAGCCTTTGGGTACAAAGGAAAAGAAATCTCCCTGGGCTCAAAATATGCAGCCCTGAAAAATAAATAAATAATTCCCTGGCAGAGCTCAAGGAAGTAATTATCACCCAGTGCCAGCCTTGGCATTAAGTTTCACCCATGTTTGTCGCATACGGCTGTGACAGCCCCTGATGGGACATGGCCCAGCTGGGAGGCTCATGAGGACACAGGTCTGCGGGCTGCCCTGCAAGCAGGCACAGGAGACCTGCGTGTCACCTGCTCACAGGCAAACCTCCCCTCTACGCTCTTCTGGCCTTGAATGCACTTCTGTGTGACAGACCCTGGCAAAGCCGTATTTACCGACTGACTCAAGGAAAGGCAGTTGCCGGCCTTTTGTTGCAAGCTGTGGAGGTGACCTCACATGCTCCTGAGCTGTGGGATGGAGGCTGCTCAGGTTTCACGAGATCAGGAGGGCAATTTGCACACAGAAGCCATGAAACTAGCAGTGACATTTCTGCCTCCCTATTAACCTGTGCTCCTGGCCTGCCTCTCTCTTCAGCTCTGGGCATTTCCAACCCAACAAAATTAGCTACACCGTCCTCCAAAATTATCAAATTTAGTCATCTAGTCCCATGGGTACTAATTGAAGGAAAATTTCAGGCAATAACAAGTCTCCTCACAAGGACATATTAAGACCTTCTCAAATAAATTCTCACAAGGGAAAGTTGAAACCTGAATCAAGATCCTTTCGCCTACTCACTCTCTGGCATGGAAGGAGTCTTTACAGCCATGAGCCCATGGGTACAGGGGACATGCCAGAGCAAGGCAGCTGGAGTACCCTAACATGGGCAACATATGGAGAGGTCTCCACTTCCCTAGCCTGTTTCTTTTGTGCCTAAATGGGCATTTGCTATTTGTAGACTCTTACTTCATAATGAAAAGAACAACTATCTGACATAGGGTTATGTGAATAAACCACAGGAGAACTATTGGATCCAGAGCCCAGAGATCAGGTTTGCCCCTTTTCTCGTGAGCACTGGATTGGAATAACAAAAAAATAAAATCCAAGTTCAATAAAAACACTGAAAAAAAATACCCAGTGGTCCAATTACACTCTTGTCAGCTGAATTTTTGCATTCCTATACTCTTAAACTTCAGTCACATCTTCTTAAGCACACACCTAAAAATTAATTTATTTTGCCTCCCAGCCAAGAGCTGAGTTGGCAAGAAGGAGAATGCTGCCTTCTCACATCCTGAAAAAGAATTCTCTCTAAGTTGTGGTTACTGATGGATCAAAAGCAGAACCCCATGTTTCTACATTTCATGAGGTGTATTACCTTTGTGAACAGGCTCAAGGATCTCATCTAGGAAGGCCACTGTGCTATCTGTATAAAAATGCTGTCTTTTACGAATCTGCCTCCTGTTGCTAAAGGGGACCCACAGGTTCACTTTTTGATCAGGCTTCAGCATGAGTCATTGCTATGTTATATCCAGGCTTTCCATAGAAATCACAAACATCTTCCTTTTTAGAGCACAGTACAGGTGGGGAGTAACTGATGTAGCTGGTCAGAGGCCACTTTTCCTGTTTTAAAATAATACATACAGGGAAGATGTGCAGTCAGTTGGCCAGGCAAATGCCTCTTAAAAACCCTTGCAAGGATTAACAGTTCTGTTTAAAATCTCATCCTCCCAAAGGGAGTCTCAAGTAAAGTTCATCCCAGAGCACCCTGGTAGGCAGGAGGATGCATGTGTGATTACTCATCCATGCAGCAGATGCAGAATGCTTCATAAGAGCACTCAGAGGTGGTGGTCAGAGCTTTATTTCACCTTCTGATAAGTCTGGCAGCCCCTTCTAAATGAGCAGTGTCTCTGTACAGAATGTAATGAGATTGCCCTCCTTGGAGACCTTACAGGACATAGTGGGGGTCTCTCCATCTCTCTTGCTGGGAGTATCCATGGAGGTTTTGTGGTTTCCAAAAGGTATGCAAGACAGAGATGTCAGCAAACAAAGTTCAAGCAGTGTTACAGCTAAAATTCAAATTTTACTCACAGCTCAGAAATACAGGGTTTCTCCAGCTTATATAAAGAAGAGTACATTAGAGCTCAGCATGGATGTTTGAGTGTGTGTTTGAAAAGCACTTTGAGATCAGGAGATGAAAAGCTCACAGATATTTATAGTATTATCACTGGGATCTGGTAACATGTGGCAGTTTATCTGAACAAATAGAATGTCTCAATATATTAACTGATGACTCTTCACCACATGAACCATTGTAACATGGCAATTTATTTGTTGACAAAAGATAATTTATCTCACTGTATGAAATCTTCCAGAAATATCTGCACACCCATTTTCTGATTTTGACTCCATGTGAGAACCTCATTTCTCACTGTAAGGGAAATTATCTCCTTTGCAATATACCTTGGTTTGAAACATAATTTTTAAAGCTAAATGTTCAGCTCAAAATCTTATAGGTTACTAAACACTCAATTAAAGAAAGTATGTATCCTTAAATGGCCAGATATTAACAAACACAATTTTTAAATAAGAAAGTTTTTGTGAATTTACATTGTCACTGATGAGCCTTTAGGACAAGTTATTTCACGTTTTATGCTTTTTTTTTTCTTCTTACGATAAAGATTAAAGGCTTACTCCTTTTATGTTTAATACAAGCTGATACTCTCATGAAATCCCCTGGCTTCATAGAACTGTATCATTTAACAAAACTATTATCATTAAAAAAGTAGCCATGAAACCTGTGAAAGTATTTTGTCACTTATACTGAGAATATCATCTGCATCACAAGAGCCTGGCCTTAAAAGAGACATTCTTTAGCCAAACATGACTTAGACTGTCATCAAGCACAAGCCATTGGACGTTCCACAGGTCCAGTGTGGACTGGGTGAATTGTAATACTCAGCATATTGGAGGTCAGACTGGAAATATCACAGGATGTTAGGAATCTAAGAATGGTCTGGCTTCCTTTCAAGTTAACTCATCTAACTTGGGGTGAGTTAGGCTGCCCATGAAGTGGTTCATCCTGTCTAAGGTGGATGTCAGTGATGGAAAGGATACATTACTCTTGGAGACCCACACTGCCAAGACAGGCCAATGGCCACTGGAGGCTATACAACTTACTTTCAGATTAATAAGTTATGTGTGTTAAAATTAAGGCAAGGAAAAATAAACCCATGTGGTCTGCTTTGTTTCATGATAAATTTAGCACAGATTATTAATTTTTTTGTATATATTCTGCTTCAATACAATTTTGGGTATGCCCTGGAAGGTAAAAAACATGAATTAATGTCCTGTGCTCAGTACATTCTGAAAAATTATTAAATCAAGAACTCAATAATTAGAAAACACTCTTGAAAAATTGTCAAGAAAGAAAATATTGGTCTGCATGTAGACTATTTTATATTAACAAAAAGCCATTATCTTTGGCCAGTGTGGCAGTAAAAGACAGGCCTTCTTGCACCATCACTGAATTACTGATGTTCCAGTTTCAGCTGATAAAGATGATCCTAGATGAAAATTAATCCACTCTAAGTACATCTCTTCCTTATTTACTGCCTACTCCAAGGTAACAGTGACAAGCTTTGTATGTTTTCTTTTTTTGTCTTATTTTTTTAGATTTACTTGCTTGCTTCAGACTTGGAAATGCCATTTATGAAAGCCTAGTGGCAGGAATTGAAGTCCAGACTGCCAAGTCTAAGTGATAGAAGAAGTGATTTTTTTTGGCCAAGTTTTCTGGCTTGCTCTGTGACAATGGTTCATTTCTAAAATCTCCCAATGCACAAATAAAGAGCTAATAGATAGTTAGTAAAATGTGAGTCAATTATAAGTCATTGTAGGTGATTACAATGCTTAAAACAGGCTAAATAACCACTCTGTACATGACCTGGTGTTATGGACTAGTAGGTGTGGCTGGTATGTGTGTTATGTTCCAAACACCTTTGTAGGGTATGTTACTTGGTAAGACATATAGCTACTTTAAAAATACCAGTGTTTTCACAACAAAAAGCCTCTGCTATTTAATTGTGGAAGGTTCCCAGCCAAGAAAGAGATAAAGAGTTCAAAACCCTCCTTCTCAGTGTTCACTGAGAACCCATAGCCACAGGGAGGAGATCTAGGAATTTGGGTCCTGTGTGAAGTCACCAATGATAACAGCAGGAAACTTTTGTTATTAGCACCCATCTCTTCAGGAAAACTCTGTTCACACAGTCCAGTTACCATGGTATTTTGAAAATATTCTAGTTTTAAGCAGATTTTCAAAACACCAGTTTCAAACTTGGATTGGAGTGTCCCAGCCTTACCAAATTTGGACTCAGTGGTCTATATTTTGCTTTACACATGTCTTGAATCTTTGATTAAAAAGAAGTGGTCCAAAAGAAGATAATAATGTTACAGGGAAAAAAATAAAGTATTTTTCTGAACATACTTTAGTCTTTTCCTAAAGTTCAAATCAAAAATTGTATTCTTCAAAACATATTGCCGTTTTAAAAAATTTATTCATCTTGTTTTCCGTACCTGCCCTGACAAAAAAAAGATTAACAAATGCTGGAATTATATGTCTCTTTAGCTGTATTGTATTTAATATGCTCACACAGAGCACTGTTGTCCTTTACACTATGAAAGCAAAGTAGATAGATAATCACAGAATCACAGAATATTCTGAGTTGGAAGGGCTCATCAGGATCATCAAAGTCCAGCTCCTGGCCCTGCACATGACAGCCCCAAGATTCACACCATGTGCCTGAGAGTGCTGCCAAGTTATTCTTGAGCTCTCTCAGGCTTGGTGCTGTGACCACTTCCCGGGGGAGCCTGTTCCAGTGCCCAGACACCTTCTGTGTGAAGCACGTTTTTGGTAATACCCAGTGTAAGCCTCCCCTGGCACAACCTCAGGCCATTCCCTCGGGCCCTGTCACTGGTCACCACAGAGAAGAGATCAGAGCCTGCCCTTCCTGTTCCCTTCAAGAGGAAGTTGTAAATTGCAATGAGGTGTCCCCTCAGTCTCCTCTTCTCCAGGCTGAACAAAAGAGTAAAACTTGCTCATAGGCTTCTCTGCAAGGATAGAGGTGGAAAAAATAAACACAGACACACAGGGACCTCAAGACCAAGGGCCATGCCTGCATGGTTTTTTTGGGGGGGAAAAAAAAAGAAAAGATGAGATTGTGTTTGTTTCCTGGGACCTACTTGGAGTGTTTTTAGTTTCTACAAAAAATCTGTTAAGGAGAGGATGCTTACAGTTTTAATTTTAATAAGAAACGGAATGTAATAATCATATTTTAAAAATAGCAGTGAAAGTGAGAAACCATTTCTGCCCACCTGATGGCAACTTTAAGGACTTCATGGCAAAAAACCCAAATGGACAAATTATTTATAGAAATGTCACAGCTTTTAAAATATGTACAAGTGTAAATGAGGCTACAGTCTGGTCCTGTAATTCAACATTCGCACAACAGAAACATGCAACAAGGCATCTCAGAACCAGTTTCTGCTTGCACCTCCTCTACTACCTAAAATGTGAAAGCCTAGAATGATTTCAATTTCTATGCTAGAGTACATGTTTTCCCTTCTACTGCTCCAGACTGGACCTCAGATACTAACAAGTTTCTCAATGAATTCATATTTTAGGGCGACATGGAAGAAAAGTGTCTGTAGTGGTGCAATAATCAAACTCATTGCTGAGTATCTCTACCTAAGAGATTTAGGAACAAGAGCAAAGAATTGAATTAAAATCGTAATGTTTTCAGGATTAGGGGAAAAAGTTTACTTTCTCCTCTTTATTCTTTCACTCTGTGTCAGAGAGTTTACATCTTCTGGGCTGGAGATGACTGCTACAGTTATAGAGGACCTGGGGAAGCTCTATCACTAAATGGCTGGCAAAATAAAAGTCACAAAGAAAATGTCTAAGAGTTACAAGGGTATATATAACATCTTGTAGTAGGATGAGGGGACTAGCAGGTCTGTAGACTTCCTGATTCAACCAGTAAATTCTCTTCCAAAATTTGTTTAATTTTTATTCACTGTGTCCAGGCATGACTGCAACAGCTTCTTCCATTTTATGCTTGCATGAGAGTAAGTTGACAACAATTCTACAACATTTACGAAAAATGGCTGTGTTATGTTTAGAAGTACCTGAAATAACC
This sequence comes from Callaeas wilsoni, assembly GCA_013398955.1. NCBI lineage: Eukaryota > Metazoa > Chordata > Aves > Passeriformes > Callaeidae > Callaeas > Callaeas wilsoni. The sequence continues at coordinate 82,915 of VWPU01010831.1, forward strand.
AGGAACATATCTCTGCCCTCAGGTTATAAACTAGGGCTGTGTAATGACCATGTGGTCAGAACAGGAAAGGGTAAGTTTATTTGAAACCAGAGAAGACCTGCTCCAAATGACTCTTTATGACACTATGTTAGAGCTAATTCTGGTAAATCCCAAAGTAAAAGTTGAGGGAACTATCCTCAAGTTGTCATCTGTTGCCTGTTGCTAACTTAAACTGCAGCACAGGTAAACATCAAATTACATTACTCCAAAGGGTCATTCAAAACAAAATTTGTTGGATAATGCTCACCCTTCTGAGTCACTGAAATGCTCTCTTGTGACTGCTGAAGAAATAGATGTATCGTTCTGGGAAGCAAGTACTCATAGGCAGTGCATCTGCATTGCATCCACTTTGAGCAAAGCCATCATGCACATGGTGCTGGCAGATTGCAGGACTCACACGGGTCAGCTGCTGCTCTCCCATGGGACGTTTCATGTCTGCAGCCATGGCCGTGGGAAATGTAAAGCTGATGATTCTGGGAGTTAACTAGAAAACTCATAATACTTGATTTTTATTTTACTTAATGCCTTAATCCCTGAAGTCTAAAGATTATTTCAGAATATATTTCTGCCTATCAAAAATGCTAGTGTTCTTGAGAAGGCATATACCTTCGAGATCATTGTAATTAAAAGTCAGAAGTAGAAGTTGCTTGAATTTGAGCTTCAAAAATACATCATTACTCTTAGGTATTAACTTTTAGAGCCAGGAGACTAACTCTATCTGTACCAAAAATGTGACTAGCACTGAAAAATAATTCATAACAGCTGTGGCTTGCAATATCCGTTATACTTTGAAATATGTGTTCGCTACACAGAGCGGGTGGAAGTGGAAAAGAGCAGTTAAAGCAATGCATTCACTTTTATACCTTTGCTAGGGCTTTTATAATTGTTAGTACTCTCACAGTAGAGAGCTATGCATTTGATCACAATGTGCGTCAATTAATTCCTATTTTTCTGTGTTCCCCACTGTTCTGGGAAGCAATGTTATAAATGTTTGGGGGGAAAAAAAAGTGTAGTAATAGGTCAGTAAGTCTACTCTTATGAGAGGCCACCTCAGCAGGGAATGGAGTTTGTTTTCTTGTTCTTTCCTATGGGAAGGGTTAGACATATACAAAAACAATAATCTGTGATAAAAATAATTCCAAAATGGATGAGTCTTGCACACTGCAGAACACAAAAAAGGTCTAAAAAATGATTTTGAATCACCTTCAAGAATATATATTTTAAGTGCCTTATGCATTCCATGCTGGTTTTTTATATTTGTTAGAAAATTACTACTGATTTCCTAGCAAGAGAGGAGAACGTAAAGAACAAACTTTTAATTTGAAAGTGGGAGAGAGAAGGAGGCTATGGATACTTCTCTGTAGAAAAAGACAATTGTTTCTTATTTTATGGATGCAAAAAATGAAATTACTCCTATTTGCAAATCCCACACAATAGAGAACAAATTTCCAGTAAATACTGTAGCACATAGCCTGGGAAAGTATCAGTAAACTTTTCTAAGTCAAAGCACTCAAAGCAGTTCCTTGCCATCCTTCCAGAAAGCAGTCCTGGGATCCAGTTATTTTTCCGTGACTAAGTATCCTGACCCTGTGAACTTGCCTTTCGCCTCATTTGCCGCAGAGTCCACTCAGGGCATTGCTAAGGTCATTCACCCCTGGGAGGATTGCTGCCCGTCAGTGGGATGCAGCAGAGCTGGGCTTGGAGCAGGGAGAGCACACAGCAGTGTGCAGAGAAAGACAGCCCAGGCAGCTGCTGGAGAGGCTGCCTCCACTGGGAGTGCAGCCACTGATGAGCACGGCTGGGAATTACACGGAGCTCAGTCCAAATTCCTCAGCTGGCAGCAGCTGTTTGTGGAAACTGAAAGAGTCTTGAAACGAGCCCCATTTTATGGGCCCTATGATAATAATCGTAAGTGTTGCAATGTAATAACACATGTATCTGAGCTACAGCATTCAGATGTCTCTCTGCCTTTTGGGCCATGCTCTGCAGCTGGGAAAGCAAAGGTTTATTCAGACGAATAAGCCCCATCCCTGCTGCTTGTAAAATGGATAGGCGGAAGAAAAATCTCCCAAAATACCCCAAACACACAAAAAAAAATCAAACCACAAGCTCTGTTGTATTGTAAAAATGATTTATAACTGTCACTGTTCACATATTTGTTATTTAGACTTCGTGGTATCAGTGTGGCAAAGATGCAGGAAAAGCGTCCTCATCTCTGGGCTACAGACTCAGACTTCCATTTGCTTAGTCTCCCTTGCTGGCCCCATAAATCTTGCATTCCTTTTCCGCATAGTCTATGGCTTCAGCAGAAAAGTGGCTCCATGCCAAGACGCAGACTAACTTGTGGCTCTCACTGCTGAGAAGCTGGAGCAGGGTCCTGAAACCCCTGCACAGAAAGGAGGTTTCAAAATTCACCCTTCTCCTTTGTGGGTTAAACGATTCCACGGCCACTTGATCACAGCTCCTGTAGCTGAGCAGGTTGTTCCCTCAGCTGCAGAAATAATAAAGCCTGCTGTGTATACCCAAACCCATAACATCCTCACACTATTCCCAAGTTCTTGCTACATCTCCTACACCTGTTTGGCCAGCTAAAGAGCTGCATGTGCTAGCTGGGCTGGTGCAGTGCTACACAGGACATGGCTAGCTGCTGATTGATTCTCTCTCAGGGACCAGGTAAGGGATGAATTATACCAGTCTTGGCTCTTCTCTGCCTAATTTCTGGTCTCATAAAATCTCCAGACCCATCAGCCTTCTGTCCTCTCCAGGAGGTGAGGTGATCACAGCTAAACAGTCAGACACAGCCATTTGCTTAAGAAATTATAATAAATGCTGTACCCCACAAGGATGAGATCCCACAGAGACAAGCTTTATTTCTGCAAAGTTACCTTCTCCAACCTCCCACTAAGCAGGGATTCCTGGTCCATGTAACATCTCCACACCAAAGGTGACTGTGGATGAGCCTTTCTCGTGTGAGAAAGAAATTGGTTAACGATCCAATTATTCTGGCTTTTATTGAATACATTTTGATGGTGTATGTTATTTCGAAAATCTGTTGTGTAGCAAGAAAGTGTACCAAAAGTTAGGAAAACTTCTGTCATGAATAATAAAAGCTCATCTTATCCTAAGAAAAGGAAATATTCAAACTTACTCAATTTTTTTGCCATGTTGTAGTTCTATGGCTTATTCTGTTCTTCATGTGTTTTAATGTGCATACATTTTTACACACATAAATGTATACCGGTGGGAATAATTGTTTGCTCTAGGTTGATAATGTAGAACAGTAGGAAATTTCTGCTTATAAAAATTAATAATGGATAATACAGATCTGAGCTATGCTACAGGAACTTATGGCTGTTAAGCTTCTATAAGGAAGTAATGATTTCTCCCAAGGACATATTTTAGTGCAAATCAAAAGGATATTTTGACTAAGATACATGAACTGGTTAATTAAATTTCTTCTATTTCCAGAATCTTTAAGCTCTTAATCTCAGTGTAAACAAGGATTTTGGAAGGTTAGAGCTATATAATATCTTCTTATGTGTAAATAAATTGATTTTTAAAAAATTTATTTACCAACTTTAATAATAACTGACTTAGTTTTATTCAACCAAAATAAATAAAGATATATGCACTTTCAATTTAACATGCAGTGGGAAAGGCAGAAGAATCTAAATTTTTAATCAGTTATAAGTTAATCTTAGGAATTACAGGCCTGAAATATTTCCAAGGAACTGAATATCAAACTGTGTAGCACTGATTATTCACATAAAAACCCAGACTGCTATGAGAGATTTTCATATGGCTTTTCAAGAAGCAAGTTTTAATGTATAAAAACATCACAGCCAAGAGCTGGAATATCTGTGTATACTGTTCTTAAAATGATTGAGAGGTGGCTCAACTGATATTTTCTGACACCAGTTATCCTTTTGGTTGGCATTACGTACATTTCACTGGAAGTCATTCGTAGGTGGATGTGTGATCACACTGTACAACAAGAAGTACACGGGCATCACTTGAGTTTCTCAGAAATGAGTAGTAAGGACAGCCCACAATTCCCCTCTAAACGTCTATCTCCCAGACAGAAGAACCAAAAAATCTTTCTGAGACATGATAATTCTATCCCAGGAGCCATTTGAGCTTCCAGTGGGATTACAATTTTCTCCACTTGATTTAAACTCCGTCACACTGTCACGTCAGTTCAGGCTCCCCCATGCATCTGAACTGGCTGCTGTTGACCAGAAAGGTTTGATGCTTTCTTGCTCTCCAGGCTGGGAGCCTTCAGCACAGGGATCAGTTTGCAGTACACCAATGCTCCTCCTACATATATCTATCTGAAGATAAATCAACTTGTACAGAGACCTGGAACTGCAAGCTGAAGCACAAGCCAAGGTAGATGTGGATCTGGTCTACACTTCAAATGCAGTTTAGTCCTGAATTATTTAGATGCTGATTTTGCAAGTCAGTGTCCAGATTCACTCGTTTATAAACTCTTCCTCCACTGGAGAGCTCCAGATGATGTAGGTTTCAGCTGGAGGATGTATTAACTTGCTTTCACTGATAATGCAAGGTCTCCTCAGCAGCTGGTGTGCCCCCGTACTCATCTATGCTTTGCTCTTCAAAACCCACATAAGTCAAAAAAAAAAAAAAAGAAATATAATGTCTACAGCTGATTTTGAAAACATTTTTTAAAACAGCTTCAGGAAATGCATTACAATATGTATAGGATAGGTAATAAAATAAATTCAACACTTCAATGGTGGCAGTTATACTCGGCATGTAGAGCCTAATTGTTGTATTGTACATCCTTCTAGTTTCTAGTACAAGACAGGAAAATGATGTTATAAATCATTTTCAGAAATGGATTTCTGATTATTAAATTTCTCTTATCTTTATAATATGAAACATTGAAACTCTAACTTATTGCTTTGAGAAATTATCAGTTCTACCATATTAATGGATAACACTTAAGCTTTTAGAAATGAAAAAGTACAGCTGGAAATTTAGTTTGAAATTTAGTCTCTGGCACATTATCCCTTCAGTGGCAATCCAAGTGTTCCCCAAGTGCTCTTACGAAGTATGTTTCAAGGACATTATATAAAGTATGGCTGTATAGCTCTTGCACCCTCATGTCTTACATAACACCTATTAGAAGTACCACTCTGCTAGTGTAAATGTGCTGACAACCACAACACGCTAATTTACTTTGGATGTGAGCAATTAAACCCTTGGGGTTTTTTATTCATAAGTGAAGAACGCTATAGAAGTTGCTAGAATGTAGGAAGTTATAACGAAATTATGGTCTTGAAAGAGCAGTGTTTTTTGGGAAAGAATTTTTAGTTGCTGCCATCAGTCCTGTGCACTGAAGACAGAAACTGTCCAAAGACAACCAACATACAAATTATACAGTATCACATTCTTATATATTTGGAACTCTAGTACTACACTTCTGAAAGTAATGAAGGTTTTGCAACTGTTGAAGTAAAAACAAAGTCCATGCCTAAATGAGGAAAAGTTATTTTAGTAATATGAAGAATCTTAATCTGTATGAAATATTTGTGCACTGAATATCAGTAAGGTAAACAGGACGAGACGTGAGTTTTGGCTGTTGTCAGTTTATGAAGCTTTTACTAATTCATTCCAGGCAGCAGGATTCTGCTTTTTAAAATTTTGAATTCTGGTGTAATTAAAACTTAGACAGGTGAATTTTTATTGCACTCAGTTTTAATAAAAATCTAATCCAATTATTTTAATATTTTTTTATCTTACCATACTTTTACTTTATGTGGACACGTATATATTCTATGAAAGGATTGAAAAAGAAGGAGTTTTGCTACACATAGGATTTTGACAGAGAAACCTACTTTCTCTGTGAAAACACATTTTTGATGAGCATTAAGACAGAATCACAGAAGTGTTGAATTTGGACATCAACACCTGAGACCATCTAGGCCACTCCTCTGCTTAGGGGGTCACTTGGGGCTGTATCCAGACAATTTTGGAGTATCTCCAAGGATGGAATCTCCACAGCCATGGTGGGCAAAGCAGCTTATCTCTGGGAAGCATATCTCACTGTGTTTGCAAGGCCATGCTTGGGATTAATATATAGGTTTAAAATGATAACATATATAGGTATATATCTTTCCTCTGAGAAGAATGTCATGCAGTCCATCATCGTTCTGGGGAGACACTGGAAATACTTGCAGAGAGATCTTTCCCAGAAGAGTTCAAACATAGCTTCAGAAACACTAGTTAAAACCTTTACTGATAAAAAGACAGTTTTACACAGAGAAGTCCACTTCTGTTACATGCCCATATAGAGACTTTATTAGTGTCTAGAATTTTTTTCCTACCAACTATTCATTTAGCATTTCACATTCTGTCAAAAAAAAAAAAAGGGCTAGTTAGGAAAGAACATTTTAATTTTGTGGTAAATCAGAATGACTATAAAAGATTTGTTTTATTCCAAATCACAGTATGAAAGCAAATTTGGGTAAAGCAAGTGTTATTTAACACTAAATAATTTCATTTCCATGACTTCATCAGACTTACATATCAGCTACTCAGAAAATAGTCCCAAAGAGAGTCTTTAATTTAAACTGTCTGATGTTCTTTTGGCAGTTGTAGTGAAACCGAGAGATTTGTTCTCCAGAAAACTTGGACATCATTTCAGTTCAAAGAAAAGGAGGGAGGTGGATTTTTGGGGTGGTAGTTTTAAGGTGGACTTTACTGCAATTTACTCAGTTACTGTCCAACAAGCAGTATTTTTCCTGTAAATTATTATAATTAACTATCGTTCTTTCAAAAAGCCTAGTACCTTTTAAATAGCAGGAAATGTTCTCTGTCCACAGACAGTAACACCCAGTGAAAATAATAAATACCGTATCTCTTTCCAAAAGAAATTTTTATTCACACATTTCAGGGGAATGAAACATGTTAGAAATTATTTTTCCCAACTAAATCCTTTGCTACAAGCTGTAACTCAGATATATTCTCAGAAAATGCATAATGGAAATGTGAATAAATAAATGTTGGTTCAACTTAGCAAAATAAAACACTCTTTGATTGGCTGGAGACAGAAAAACTTTCAAATAAGTCTTCATAATTTGCTTCAGGAAATTAGTTCTAGAAATGGTGTTTACTGAACGGAAAATGCTACTAAGAAAGGCACTGTCCCTTCTTTAAAGTTTCTTTCAAAGTCAATTGTTCTTTTCACTGTCACTAGGTCTGGAAAAGGTACCAAGAGACCTTCCCCCGGACACAACCCTGTTGGACTTACAGAACAACAAAATCACTGAAATTAAAGAAGGGGATTTCAAGAACCTGAAGAATCTTCATGTAAGTGTATAAATGAACTGGTATTTGCCAACAAAAATGGGGAGAAAATGTGGTTTTGACCTGATACTGCATTTTTAAAGGAAAACTGATTAAATAATTTGTGATCTTCCTCCACCAGCCCAGCCTATTTATTTCTATTCCCCTTCCTCTCCTTCAAACTTTCTTGCCAAACTACAGAAGTTTCTCACCTCTTTTCAGCTCTTCATACCTGTCTCCTGTCCATTCATCCCCCTGATCTCCATCACAACTTCTCTCACATATTTATTCATGTTTTCAGTCTCTTTGGCACAGTTACTTGGTTATTTCCATCTCAACCCTGCCACCTTACTCACTTACTACTGTATTCCTTCCCCTCCCACCTCTGAGCTCACAGAGATTTGTATGTGCCACGTTTGACAGCAGACATTCTGTACTAATTTTAATTCAAGAATCTTTCCAAATTACTCTTCAGCCCCCTGGACTACAATGGAGTTGTGTTTTTGCAATAACTTTCTCCTAGCAGAGCTCCATCCTCATCCTTCTTTACCTGCCAGTCTCTTCTAACACTGCTGTCTGGTTTCCTCTTTGCTGAAATATTTTCCTTCCTGGTTTCTGTGACTATTTTTTTTTCTGGTTCACCTCCTCTTTTCCAAGTTTCCATCAGACAGCTACCTTCCTCTGTTTCTAAATTTTTTTTCTCTGTCTGAGGTCCTTCTCCCTGTCTATACTTTTTATCAACATCTTAAAATTCATACCTCATACTTTTTCCTCAATTTTGTTGAAGTATTTTTCTTTACAGAGCAGAAAAAGGCTGTTCTCTGTCTTTGAAAGTAATACCCTAATTCAGGCATATGCCTGAAAATATTATTTTTCTAGCCTTTCAACAACTCATTCTGTGTATTCCTCCATTTGATCCTTTATTATTATAAACAATATATTATTTGGCTTTGCTTGCCTGGCTCTTTACAGCCTATTCTATTCTATTCTATTCTATTCTATTCTATTCTATTCTATTCTATTCTCTCACAAACAAGAAGCCAACTCCCTCTTTTTATCCATCACAGGTGCCAATATCATCACTGTTTCAAACAAGAATCCGCATTCAACCACTCATACTTGGAAAAAAAATCCTATAAAATTTTATCTCTTTTAATTTCTTCCAAAGTCCCTCTTAAATATTTGTTTCAATGCAATATCCAGAAGGTAATTAAAAAAAAAAAAGAATGCCAGACTATCCATAGTGAAGGGATCTGCATGAGTGAATCATGGTGAGGTTCATGTCATCTAATTTTAGCATAGGTATCTATACTTGATCTAGTTCCATAGATAACCTCTAAAGTCAACAAAACACGTTCTTCCACATCACATTTCAGCAGACTAAGTTTTAGAATGAGATAACTTGTTCCCCAGATTTTTTTCTCAGTTCCCTTCTTTGGCTACAGGACAGGTTTGACACTGTAATTCCTGCCCATTTGTTTTGGTTTTCTTCCACCTTGGAAAGAAGTCCTGTATTTTCATTGAAGATTATCTACAAGGTCCTAAAAGAGACAAGATTCTTATCAGTGAAATTAATCTTTTGGCAATCCTTCTTCATGACACTGCATTAAATGAGTCAGAGAATGGTACTGCAGATGAAAATCACTGCTCCCAGTGACTTCTACCCACTTGGCACTCGGTTCAGGTCTCAGTTACACATCCTGCTGTGAGTTATGCTGTTGTGAACTATTTTATTTCATTGAAGTTAACTCTAAGGAGTTTTCTTTGGTTTGGTTTGGTTTGTTTTTATTGTTAGGTTTTTTTTTTCTCCTTTTTACAACAGATACAATTTAATAGAGAATTAAACAAGTAACTCCTCAGGGAAGAAATTATTTGTTTGACTTACTGACAAAAGTAACCACTACAAGCTTAGGGACCACTGGAAATCATACATTAGCATAAATTTTAACAAATAACCTTCAAAACTGCAATTTTCCTGGATTTACTCAAGAACAAATAGTGATTCTCTCAAGGTCCCCTTCCAACCCAAACCATTCTATGATTCTATGATCTCCTCCCCAAAAAAAAAATTTAGTCATGCAGTATATTTATGTAACTAGGCACCATCTTTGCTCTCAGCAGGAATATTCCTGTGTAATATCTGGGAATGATTCCCATTTCCCAACTTTCAATTAAATATTTTTTAGAGGGAGTATTGTTTTTAGAAAGTAAAACTCAAAAGCACTGTTGTTGACAGAGCTCTATTATCTCATTTATTTTAAAGATATATGGGTGTGTAAGATACTTATAAAATGTATGTGCTTTTTAATCTTATTTCCTGAGAAATATGGCTTGGGTTAATGTCACATTTTACAGTGTGATGTTCAAAAATTTCTTGGACATTACTAAACTTTCTTGTACTCTATTAACACAAGATTTACAAAAATTTACAGTACTATTGTTCCAAAATCTAAAACGAGAAGTTGGTGTTAACCTTTCGCATGAAATGGTCACCTTAGGGAACAGTTCTTTAAACCCCAGTTTTCACAGGTCTTGAAATAATTAATAAGTTTATACATTTTTTTACTTTTGAATGATCTATTAAAGTACCTTCTTAATACTTATAGCTGTCCCCAATCACAAGTGAATTAACTTCAGAAGATATTTTCATGAACAACTTGTTTTGAACCTAAAGTTCAATTGGTACTAAAACCCAGAACAAGTAGGGAGAAAATAAACGATTTACCTAGGAAAAACTTGCTCATGGCTTCTCTTCCAGTACGAATGTAACTGCTCATGCTACACAGCATAGTACATGTCACTGGAACACACAGCACTGGAGATGAAAGAGAAAGCAGAACCTAACAAAATATTCTTTGTATTGAAAATTTTCCTAAGTAGGATTTCCAAGAGCAGCAAATATTTTTCAGCTGTGGAAATATGGCAAGCAATTAGAAGAAGATGCAACTAAAGGAATATTTACCTGCAAATAATAGATTTCTGCCCGGAAACACCAGATTCAACAGTTATAGTGCACTTGATATTTTTATATTTTCAAATTATCCAGGTAAAAGGGGCTAAACTATTAGTTGTACTATAAAAACCCAGTGACACTTCACTCTATTCGAAAATGATAGATGATATTTTTTGGTGGGTTGTTTGTTTGTTTGGGTTTTTTTGGTTTGGGTTGGGTGTTTTTGGTTTGTTTGTTTGTTTGGTTGGTTTTTTTTTGTTTTTTTGTTTGTTTGTTTGTTTTTTATTTTTAGCACAGGGCTTGAGAGAATAGGGGAAAAATTGAAGACAGTCTTTTTTAAGGACTGAGGACTGCGTTTCAGAAAACTGTCTGATATTATGTAAAAAACTTGCTTATGACTTAGACCTGTGGCAAAAAAGTCAGACAGGAAAGCTATTGGAAAAGCCAGGAAAAAAGTCTCTATTTCTATGAAACGGTCAGAATTTTCCAGGCAGACTGACATTTCTGGATGAATTTCAGTACTTTGACCCCATGGACACAATAAAGAATCCAAAATACTGCATGAGTAAGCCCTCATGGAGAGCAAAGGAGGAGTCTAGGCAAACAGCACATGGAGTTGCAGGCTGTGTGGAAAAGCCAAAGCAAACCAGCAGAACGCCTAGCACCTGGAAAAAGGGGTGAAAGAAACTGCTTTGGGTTAGATCACTGCAAGAACAGCACAAACAACAGAATAGTGGCTGCATGCTCTTCCAACAAGAATTTTTCAATTGGCACAGTGCTAGTATAGTGAAAGAAGATGAATGCACTATTGGCCTGGGATCAAATGGAACATTACTTAATTGAAGCTAGCAGAACTGTTCAAAGCTGTGGCTGTACATACAGCAGTGCTGAAACCAGCTTTGTTTAAAGTGAAGGAAAAGACCAAAGAGGTAAAAGATTTAAACTTGGAACTTAAAGTTATGATCATATCCACGCTAGAGGATTATCAACACTAAATGTGCAGGCAGAGAAATTGAAACACTCTTTGTAGAAATAGCAAGTGGAAAAATAATGTATGGCATTAGAAAATTTCATGCCATCCTTTTTTTTAAAAAAAATCCAACCGACTAACCAAGCAAACTTCAAAAAATCCCAAGCCAAACAAAACAAACCTGAAGAAAAGTCTAAGATCTCTCAGGGATACAGAAAAGTCCCTAAGAGATCAAAAAATATTAGTTAAATAATCCAGTCTTCTGATGACTCATTACAGCTTCAGTTCCCTTTTCCCAGGCATAAAAAGAAGTTAAGTAAACAATTATTCTCTGTAAATCACAGAATGTAGAAGCACTAATCACCATCATACTGTAAAAAAACAAAGACAGACATCTCTGTCCAGGTTCTACCTCTGAACTCAGTTCCTAGTATCATCAGTGGCAGGACTGAGGTGAAGCTTTAGGTTTCTAATAAATATTTGGGGAGGAAAAAAAGGGTTAATCTTTCTGAAATACAGCACTCAGAGAGTTTTCATTTCCTCATACTCACCTTTGCATTGTGCTTAAGAAGCAATGAGATTTTCCACTGAAACAAGCATGCAACACACCATATGCACAGAAAGCATTCTTCCTGTACAGTGGGTAAAGATTTTTTTCATGTGAGGAAAACAACAGGACAAAGTATTTTGTGATTCCTACAGTTCTGGAGAGAGTCAGCGTACTAGGCTAAGGAAAAACAAGGAAAGTTTTATCGAATATAACAATAAAAAGGTCAATTGTAATAAATCTAATGAACGATCAAAATTTCTTGCCATTGTAGACAAGTACAGGGTTGCAAGAAAAACAAAAAAGTAGAACCACCTGTGCCTTCATCATCTGTGCAATTCATGTTGCATGAGAGGTACCAGTGAGAGCTCAAAGGCCAGGCAAACTGGGTCTGCAGCAGGCTCCTTCACTTTGTGAGATTATTCACCAAGGTCCTGTGTATGTGGTCAAACTGCTTTCCACAGGCTTCTTTTGCCTGTACTGACAGCCTGTTTCTTCTGTCCCTTGACATCTCCTTTCTTCACAATTCATTCCTCTCTTCTCTAAATCTTCCATGTCATTCCTTTTTCCTTGCTTTTCTTAGCTATATCCCCTTGATCCTAAAGAAGAATGTTATGCTCTGTTTTTTTGGTTGGGTTTGTTTGTTTGTTTGTTTTGTTTTGTTCTTGGGTTGTTTGGTTTTAAAATATTTTTTCCATGGGTGTACATACATCCTTAATAGTTTAGAAAAAACCATTGACTCTATGTCCAGGTTAGAAGTATGACTTAACTAAAAACATAAAGTAAACAAAAGGGATGAATTTTATTATTCTTTTTATTAGGATGCCTGGCTCCTGAGGTTAAAGTTCTTAAGATATAACTGTTCCTAGCAGAACTGTAATAAAAAACAGGTAATAATGTAATACATAACCCAGGAAATTAAAGAAATTCCATCGGGTCAGGGATTGACTTTTCAGTTTAAACCCTGAAGGATGCGTGCATCAGTAAAGAATTGATGTTAGATAAGAGTACTATCCCCAGCTGGCAAAACAGGTGTATCACTATGTAATACGGCTGATAAAAGTTTGCTGGTAATTTTCCATTTTAATTCTGGTTTTGGCAAGGCTCTCGCTTCAAACTATGCTAAATTAAGATGAATGGGGATTGAAACCCCTCAGAACAGCCTCCTGAGATTATTATATAATGAAATTACAGCAGAAAATTTAATTCCCTGCTCCCCACCCTTAGACAGGGCAAAACCTGCAAGTTTTAGTAACCGCAAGAAGAACAACCCTATGCTAATTCCAACCTGACTGCCACATGCTGCCTCTGCAGTTTGTCAGGGTGTATTTTGACAAAAGCCTGCCAACAAGGGTTCCAAAATTTTCCTGAATTGTGAATCCTCCTTTTTGTGCTGAGAATAAATATTTGAGGTAGAAACCAGGTCAGAGGGAGCTAAATGGCCAGACTCCCACTGACTTCAATGGAGCCAGCACCTATTCCTGTCATACAGTGATTTTTATTTTTTTTCCTGACTACAGAAATACCAGAGGTATTTCAATGAAAAAGAAAGTCATCTTTGGAGCAAAGCTCAATTTTTTTTTTCCTCTCTGAACACCACTTAAACTGCTGGTCATGGTAAAGTGGTGCAGCATTATAACTGAGTCAATGTTTACGGTGCACTTTTTATGCAATATTAGGACAAAGGAAAAAAAAGCTTTATCTCAGAAAAATGAGGACAGAAGGAAAGTTAAGTTTTCTCTTATCCATGGGAAATGGCTGTGAAACTTCTAACCCTGACAAACTGATGTATTAATACTTGATGTACTTTTGCCTCTTCTTTCTTTCTCTCTTTCTTTCTTTCTTAATTTCTTTCTTTCTCTCTCTCTTTCTTTTTTACTTTCTTTCTCTCTCTCTCTCTTCCTCTCTCCTTCTCTCTCTCTCTCTTTTTCTCTTTCTCTGTTTCTCTCTCTGTGTTTCTTTCTCTCTTTCTCTCGCTCTCTTTCTTTTTTTTTTACTTAAGGCCATACATCTTTGCACCCATACCAGGTCATGTTGAAAGCCATCTGTATGCTCAGTCTTTTGTATTGTGAATTCGTGATGCGCATCAATTTTTTTGGGTTTTTTTGGTGGTGGAGGTAGGGTTTAGGGAGTACATTTATTCTAAGTGAAATATCTTTTCTCTTCCAATAAAAGTGGAAGTGTGGAAGAAGGTAGATTTTCAAATAAAAGCATCAGTTCCTGTGACTTCTGTTCTAGGCTGTCATATTTCTGCCAAATCATTCCATAGCAGCAGCATTGCCAGTGATGTCTGTGACCAAGAGCTCCAGCACTCTGAGTGCTTTCAGGATGCCCCTTATTTTTCTCTCCAAGTGCTTCTTGCCCTGTACAAAAATTTCTTATGTCCTTTAACATGCTGAATGTAATGTCCCATCATGCCATCTGGGCTTTATTCAGGATAGCTGGTCCATGTGACCTGTTTTTGCCTAAGATCCATTCCTCTGTAACACTGCCTGCAGATGTTTTCCCTAGGTTTTTGTTCCCTAGTTCCTGTTTTCACTGACCTCTAAATCCCCTGAGTTTTTAATTTTATTTTATTTTGGTTTGGTTTAGCTTTTGTTACATGTGAACCATACGGGACACATTCTGAGGAAAATAAACAGCGTTGCTGCAAGGCTAATAACTTAGTTCTTTAAGTATGGGATATAATAGAGGTATTGTGAAGAGGGAAAGGAATCCAGGACTATGGCTTGCCAGGTGCTATACTGGTGTGTTATCCTCATCATCTGTTGTTGCTCTGGGAGACGGTAAAACTTCTCTTGCAAACTCTAATGTGTGGGTTTATCCTTCCTTCTTTACAGCTGCACAACAATGTGGAAAAATAACGCAGGTTTAAAATACTGGGAGCAGGCACTTGCAGAGAGGGGTCTAAGTGGGAAATAATATTCTGGTACAGAAACAGTTGTAAACTCTGACTTGTGGTACCTTCCCACCTTATACCACCAAACACATGTTCCCACTGTGAAATTAGTATTTTTATATATACCTTTGATAGAACACCATCATTTCTAAGTAAGAGACTCCTTGGGTGTTTGAATAAAACAACAATTCTGTATGTTTCCCAAAGATAACATTAACATATCCAGGAGAAAGCATTGGCAAAGCAGAACAAATTAATCCTAGGTACTTAGATAATTTCTGGGTTTCCTCAGAGGTATCAGTTCTGATCTTAAGAGATATAACAATCAACTACTCAGAGAATATTTACAGTGTCTAGTTGAATGCATACCTACCTATTTCCATCAATAAATATTTCACACCAAATCATCAGTTGTAATTAATATTGCCCAGGATTTTTTTATTTGAAAGGTAACAAAGTTAAAAGAAATAGAATAAAAAGGCAGACTTTTAGCTGAAACAACTGGTTAAGCAGTACAAAGCAAGATGCAGAATAAAAATTTCAAATACTCATAACATGAGTCCAAACGCATTGAGTGTTGACTTGGAGATCTATGGAAAAGAAATAGATGGTGAAATTAATAAAAATAAAGAACAATGTAATTAGCAGTAGCACATTTGATTATTGAAATAAAAACAATATAAGAGACTTATCAGCATAATTCCATCTGTACCACTTTTAAATAACTGGATTGTTTGCCACGTTCTAATACTGTACAGGTAGTTGAATTTCACTACAGGCAGAATCTACATCTGTATCACAACTCTGGCAATCGTGAATCAGAAAACCACTCCCAATGTGTATCCATGTGTTCTCATGTCAGATTTTATAGTACAGGCCCAAATAAAAGAGATTTGAGGCCATGACTTCCACTGGCCAACACATTTATTTTGGGACAGGCTTCTTGTTAGGGAAATACTCTGCTGAACTGTGGGTGACCTCTTCTACCTCCTCTTGCATATGAGTTATTTCTAGTTAGCATACAAAATTAAAACCAGATATGTTCAGCCTTACGTGCACTCAATGAAACCATGTACAGTACACACTGCTGGCTTTGCTCAGGGTGAGCTGCAAGAGGAGACCATTGGGGGAAAAACAGACATCAGCATTTTAAACTATTTGTCCACTTCTCTTTCAGTTTCCATGATGGAGAGGTGCTGTCACAGAGGCTGATAATCTTGTCATAATTTTAATATTTCACTGATTGTGGAATAAGTTGGACACTCCATTTTCCTCCAAGAAACAGACTAAAGTGTAATTCTGAAAATATTTAAAGTGTATGAAAATGCTCTGAATGTTTACTATAGTATACACAACCACTTTTGTCTTCTGTTTCTGAAACTATCGTAATGGAGGTGGTGAAAACAATGCCCTAGTAACAAATATAAGTAGGTATTATATCAATATTTATATGGTCCACTCTATCTGATCCACTGCACCAAAGTGCAGCACTGTAAATCTGATAAGTAGATAGCAAACAGATGGAATGATAAGCATCATTCAAGTATCCATTATATCTGAAATACTTTCCATTACTGTGTTATGTTCTGACAGTCACGGGACCTTCTTCTCCCTTTTTGTGTCATAGTTAATTAATCTATGAGATTTAGAAGTAATGTAAAATTTCAGAGGCATGCAGAGAACAGCTGTTACAGATAACAGTGCTTTCATGGAGGCCTTTCTGCCCCGGCTGAACGGAGAGCTAATCTGCTTAGAGTTACCCTGAGTCTAGATATCATCGTTGTGAGAACTGGATCAGGCACCAACAGGGAAGGAAAAGTATGGTACATGATTCCCAACTGCAAGACTTGGAGCATGATGCTTCAGATTTTTCCCCTTCCATACGAAGTTTCACTTACCAAAAAGATAGCTTATATCTCTGGAAAAAAAAAAAAGAGATTGTTATTGGTCAAATCTAGTAAGCACAGTCTTATACTAACAGGACTGAGTTGATGCTATGCATCTTTTAATTCAGCTAGGCTCTTCCTTCACTCTATTGATTAATAGAATTTCCTATTCAGGGGAAACTGGTTCGAAGGGTTGTGTGATGATGGGTAAGGTATAACACTATTCCTAGAATAAATAAAATCAGGAAAAAAATACCCAAACAAAAATTATATTCTTTTTTGTGACTGTCTTGTTCTTCACAGCTTTCAGATGGAATCATTTTACTTATTCTCGAACACAAATTATGGATGCTAACAGAAGAGGTATTGCAGTCTCAGCAATGAAATAACACTTGCATTTGTTCTGTAGGACTTATCTTTCACTGTTTCAGAAGTTTATAATCTTTTTTTTCTAAGTACTGCACTGTATTTTCTTCAGCTCACCAAATTTGCCATCAGAAGACATCAAAAGGCACTAGAAAATAATAATAATTTTTAAATGTTTCACCACTAAAGTAATTTCCCTTGTGATCCTCTGAGATCTCCTTGATTGTTACTCCACAGGCACTGATCCTTGTCAACAACAAAATCAGCAAAATAAGCCCATTAGCTTTTGCTCCTCTGAAGAAGCTGGAAAGGCTTTACCTGTCCAAGAACAACCTGAAGGAACTCCCAGAAAACATGCCGAAGTCTCTCCAGGAGATACGGGCTCATGAGAAC
Source organism: Callaeas wilsoni (assembly GCA_013398955.1). Classification (NCBI taxonomy): domain Eukaryota; kingdom Metazoa; phylum Chordata; class Aves; order Passeriformes; family Callaeidae; genus Callaeas; species Callaeas wilsoni. The sequence continues at coordinate 100,279 of VWPU01010831.1, forward strand.
GAGATCTCCAAGTTGAGGAAAGCTGTCTTTAACGGACTGAATCAAGTGATTGTCTTAGGTATGAGCATGAGAAATTATAACAAACACAATTGAGTGCTTTTCCAATATGTTGTTTTTAGTTTGATCAATGATTATATGTAGAAAGGCAACAAATGCCCTGATAAATTGTACCTCCAAATTAGCTTTGACCTGAAGAATATGGGGACCTACACTGCAGCACAGCTCACAACCATGTTTTGTTGGCAGAACTAGGCACTAACCCAATCAAGAGTTCAGGCATTGAAAATGGAGCTTTTCAGGGGATGAAGAGGCTCTCCTACATCCGTATTGCAGACACCAACATTACAAGCATCCCAAAAGGTAAGAAATTGAATTAGTATTTCAGAGATTTGCACAGGTATATTGTGATAACTTCTACTCAGTTGGGAAAAAAAAATACTATGGAAGCTTTTTGAGTCAGTCCTTAAGTATCTATTTTTAGATCAGATGACTTTTACCTGTTTGGAAAATTTTGGTTTCCGGTTACAAGAAGCTCCATGAGAGGTGCACTGTAAAATGTCATTTTATGTTATTTTGCTTTTCTTGTCTCGTAGCTGAAATATAAAATGGAAGAACGTTTTCAGCCTCCAGGGGTGGTTATTGAGCCTGATCAACATTACGTAGTTGTAAACTCATGTAGAATTAACTGAATTTGTACAAGCATAAAATCAGCCCTCCACAAGTCTGTAGGTTTGAAGCCAAAAATACTGTCCCTAGAACAAAACAGAAACATTGGCTGTTTTTCGAAGTATTTAATTGCAAATTCCTACAAAGTAAGAACAATTGCATTGTAATTTATTTAAACAAACAAACAAACAAACAAAAATGGTTCTAATACAGAGGAAATTATATTCAATTTATTCATACTTCAGCCCACAGATTGTTTTGAAATGGCTGGAAAATTTTTAAAAGATAATACTGGCTGTTATTTTTTTTTCTTCCCATATTTCCTGTTTTGGATGTTTTTTGAGGGAATTCTGATAGGTAAAATATGTTTCCTTTTTTTTTTTCTCCTGATAAACAGAATTTGTAAACTAGTATGCACCCTAACTAAAATAACATTAAAATTATTTTGCCTCATACTTCCAGTTGCATTTTCTGCTGCTCTTTCCTGTTAAGTATCTAGGTGCCACATGTTTGCACATTTATGTATGTGGATAGTCTAGCTAAAATGAAAGTTCTTTATATGTCCCATTTACCTAAACATGAAGGCTAGAAATAATAAATGAAAGTAATTTAATTTAGATATTTTTCAAGAGTTAACTGTTTTATAATGTATCTAGGAGCTTGGTCTTATTTCATACTAAATACTAAATGAAGCTGTTTTCAGTTTCCCTGATTGTGAAAGTTTTTCTTTCATTTAGCAAATTGTTCATGGACGTGTTTAGAAAAAATCTTTTGTCAACTGTAAAAGAGCCTCGGTATAATACAGGTATTTTTTATAAAGATAAGAATGCAGTTTAATCAAAAGTAATTTGATGGTGTCCTCTCTTTCAGGCCTTCCTCCATCCCTTACTGAACTTCACCTTGATGGCAACAAAATCAGCAAAATAGATGCTGAAGGTCTCTCTGGACTCACCAACTTGGCAAAGTAAGAAATAATTTCTTCTTTTCACATAAAATATTAGCTTCTATGAAATTGGAATCACCACACACACAGTTAGAAAGCATCAGTCTGGGCTTCATGAGTGTTAGAATCATTGAAATAATCATAACTTAGCAGGAAAGGCTTCTAAGGATTTGTGTACTGATTGAAGAGAACAAACACTTCTTTTATTTTCCTGACAAAACTTTTCATCTGTTTTCAATTATGACTGTTATATGCTCAGGACAACTGTTTATTTGAGTTACTAAAAAAAAACAAAAAAGAAAAAAAAACAAAAAACAAAAACAAAAAAAACCAAAAAAACAAAAAACAAAAAAAACCAAAAAACAAAAAACAAAAAAGGAGAACCATTACATTTTTTTAATTATATCATATTTCTTTCATTGTACATCCATCTTTGGTTTATGCAGTTTTTGTAGAACACAGCAATGTTCATGCAGTTTGCCTGGAAACTGAGGAAAAAAGCACATGGGAATCAAAAACTCTTTCAACAGTGGTTCCTTTGTTTCTCAAGAAATACGAGTCTTCAATGAGTCCAGGAACATGATTAAGAAAAGAAAATCATAAAATTTAATTGAAAAATTGTTACTGTCAGAGTGATTTTAGTGTGCCAATCTGTGACTATGTTGTTGAATAAGTTTCTCTAACTGTAGGAAAATAAAAGGACAATTCCCAAAAAGTCATTATACAGAATGATTTATGAATTCGTTCACATCAAAAAACATGTAGCATAGTAAAATGGGCCTTTAATACAAGTTATTTTAGTAATTTAATACTTTAAAAACTTACTATGAAAATAAGTTTTTAAAAGACTGATAATCAGACTGTTAACAAGATTACTGGATCTAATTAATGGATTCTCATCTTAATCATTCTGCTTGTCATAAAGAGAGCAGAAAACAGAAATCAGAGAAAGATTATTGAGTAACAGGAGTTAAGTTTTCCACTATTTATAGTAGCTTGGACAGCAGTTCAATGCAATGAAGTATATAGTAACCTAACACTTATTTTGGATCTGAAAATTCCGAGATATAAAGCTTAGAACAGTTTTCCAGAGCTTATAAATTAAGACATTTCATCTTATGTTTTATGTTCATACTTGATCACAGACTCAAAAATAATGTCTGTCCTAGATTTTAATGAAAAATTAAAATACTATAATTATGGATTAGAGGACTATGAAGCAGTATTTGTTTGCTACAGAGGCTTAGTATAGAATATAACATTCTTCAGTGAAATTATGAAGAAAACTTCCAAAACCAAAACAAGATGATAACTACTCTGGTAGAGAGTAATTTACATTACTGGAGGTGTGGGCTGTAGGGAGCGTGAGTTGTCCTGCAGATGACACAGTCTTTGTGTTTTTCACGTTCACACTTGGAAAACACTACAGGCAACATCACGTGGACAACATTGTTGGAAGTCTGCCTTAAGACATAAAGTTTGAAACAGCAAGTGCCAATTGACTCCTAAAAATACCTAAACTTGGTCTGCTTCTATTGTGGCTGTATGGAGCAACAAGATATTCTGTTGACCATGATGTGTAAATGTGGAACTTCTCAGACCAGGCACCAAGTTATAAACCACTCTCTGCCCTGTGCTTAAGCAGATAACCTAAGCATAGTCAGAGATCCTCTTTCGCAAAGGTGAGAAGTAAGGAAGAGCACAGACTGGTGAACAGGGAGCACATTGCACAAAACAAAATGGACAGATGAGGAAAAGAGAGAGCTATGGAAGAGCTCCAGCCCAGCATAACAAACCACAGCTTTTATTTACATGTCTAAGTTTTCAAAGATATTAGGACAGGGTCAGACAATCTTGTTCTTGTGAACTCAAACTCGACAATCTAATAGCTGCCCTAAAGCACAGTTAAACTTCGAGAAACAGGTAATTTTTCTGACTGTGTTAAGGTATTTTAAACTGTAAAATGTTTTGTGCAAGAGCTTGGTGTAGGTCTATTGCTCATTCTTTTTTGAGCTTTCTTGCATTCTAGTAGAAGTACAATATTCATCCTTTTTGTTTGTTTGTTTTCCTTGTAAAATTACCCTTAAGTCTTTCAAAAACCTTCATAGAGTACTTCAGTGAAAAACCAATAATCTCATGAAAGTAAACCCAACAAAGACTTTGCTGATTACATGCAGGAATGAGCTCCAAGAGGACATTCACATTACACATCTGATATTACTAATGTCTATATCCTGTTAAAGCTTTGTAATGGTCTAGCTCCATACAGTGGAATTTGAACCAAAGAAAGGGAGGTTTACACTAGATATTAGGAAAATTTCTTCACAAAAAGGGTAGTCAGACACTTCAAAAGGCTGCCCAGGGAAGTGGTGGAATCGCCACCCTGGAAGTGTTCAAAGGGCATGTAGATGTGGCACCTGAGGACATGGTTTAGGGGTGAACATGGTGGTGCTGCATTAACGTTTGGACTTGGTGATCTTAGAGGTCTTTTCCAACCTTAATGATTCTATGATTCTAAGCCCATAATGATAGTAATGATGTTGAGCATCATGAAGTTTCTTTCAAAAAAGTACTGGAAATGGTCCAGCAGGAATGCTGAAGAAAAAAGGTGAAAATGTATTTGAGAATTTCTTGGATTTTGAGATATGTTGTTGATGATGCTCTTCAATGATTTAGAACACTGGGATGAGATCTACTGAAACACTGGGAAAATGTTACTTATTCACTAATATAAAAGGAAGTAATATATCAATGTATGAAGCAAGAGTGATTTTTCAAATTCTTCTCTTTTTTTTTCCTATGGGAAGGGTGATGACCATATTCTTTCCAAACACGCTTAATCACCCTCTTTTTTACACAATAATATTGACTTACTTCATCTGTAAGCATAGCCCCAAGTGACTGAGAGTTTTTTGTAAGGCATTTAGAGGAGATGTAATTACATATAATTTCACTCCTCTTGGGATTTAGGTCCACTTCACTACAGATTCCTATAATTTCATTCTTTCCCTAAAAGACTGTGCAAAGGGATTATTTTTCTTCAACAGACTAATATGAGAGTCAGAACTGCTTTTTTTTCATACTGGTCTCCCAGGTGTGACACATCTGCTTGTAGACCTCCATATGTAGTGAGCGTGTATTTAGATATGTGTCAAACAAGAATTTATCACCCTCTGACAAGATGTGGTGGGTTTTTTCCCAATCCTTTCAAAGACATTCACTATGAGTACCCATCACTGAAGTCCTTTGTAAGCATTCTGTGGAACTTCAGGCTGAATTGCTCTGTAGGATCCAATCCCCCAAGCTTTCCTAAATCTTGGTATAATATATTCAAAAGAAAGTTCATTCTAATAATTTTTTAATGAAAATTCTTCATTATCAAATTTTAGCAAGGGGATGGAATACTGTGAATTGAATTCTGAGTGAAGTAAATTCCTGTTAATATAAGTGGATCTCATTTTCTTTGTCATTTAATAGTTTGAAAACATTGCCATATTTAAATTACTATGATAAGACTATTTGCATTATATGTAATACTAGTCAATACTAGGAAACCTCTCTGCCATAAAGATCAAACCAAATATTCAGTTCTGTGATTTTATTCTGTGATTTATCCCTGACTTCTAAAACTGCTACAAGCCACAAAGAAATACAGCTTATTAGATAAATGTGAGGAAGGCTTTCTTTAAAGAGGAGTACTCTCCTCCATAGCAAATTATTTTAACATGAAGTTTCTTATTACCTATATTAAATTCTCTTATTGATTAAGCTATTAATAAATCTCAGAGCATTTTCCCCCTCAATATTAAAAGAAAGATTGCTTAAAGAAAAAAAAGAGAAAAATAGATGAGCTAGGATTAGCCTATATAGAAATAATTTTCTCAAATTACATTACTCCTGATAATGACAACTCCTGAAGTATTGTCACTGATTTCTTTACTGCAACATAGAGTATTGTAATTTATGGGAGTGTCTTGAAAAATTTCTGTAGTTTGGTAATTGCGAACCAAAATATGTACACAGATACAAACAAATTGTCCAAATTGAACTTGAATTGTGCACATGAATATAAACCTAGTATGTGGGTGTGTAAAGCAGAAAGGATGATTTTGTGATGAAAAATCTGGATTGGAACATAGGAGAAATGTGTACGTCCCGCTTCTGTGTCCCGCTAAAGGGATCATGAAGGATGACTGAGCTCCTGTATCTGGTATGTAACATGGCTCTAACTACCTAAGTATCTTACCTAAGTATCTTAGAAGGATGTGGTGGAGTTTTAAGCTTAACAGTTCTGGGGACATGGGTTATGTAGTTTGACAAAAAGAATTTCAGACAGTGCTCCTAAAGTTACAGGTATCACTTATTCAGCATTTCAGCCTTTAAAGAAAAACTGGTGCCTATGGAGGTGCACAGTACGTACCTACACCAGGATTAGTCATAAAGCTCATCAAAATATGCAGTATCATAAGCACATGTTGAATGATATAATGACAATTATGATTGTTCACATCACATGTCAAACTTATTTAAATTTTTTTATTTAACCTAACTCTACCTAGCTCATACATAATTCTGAAAATCAACGTGATCTGTTCTGCAGCAGCAGTGTAGAGAAGCAATCAACCCAAGAAAGACAGTTATGTGGGCAAGTTTAACATTTTTTTTTTTGTTTCCTCTTTTTTTTTTTTTGTCTCTTTTAACTTTTTCAGACTGGGTCTCAGTTTCAACAGTATTTCTTCAGTTGAGAATGGCTCTCTTAACAATGTACCTCATCTGAGGGAGCTCCACTTGAACAACAATGAACTTGTCAGAGTACCCAGTGGACTGGGTGATCACAAATATATACAGGTAAAGTTTATCATACTGTCCCAGAGAGCAATAGTTCAAAGATTCCTAATGGTATTTGTGTGTTTATTCAGTCTTGAACAGAAATGTGCACAGTATTTTTAACATGATGCAAGTTTCATAAACACTTGGATTATCAAGGAAATGTTGAATACAACAGAAGACTCTTTTTCTGATTTTTTTGTGGAAATGGTTATGGAGGTGTATAGATCTGGAGGTGTACATTCGTCGTCTCTATGTGTCTGAGGGGCCACAACAAATATGGGATTGTTTATGTACTTTGGTTTCCTCTTTGCACAAAAAATAATTTCTAAGAACATTTCTTCTGTTGATGTTTTTTTTCCATTTCTACTCAATGAGATTTTGCAACCTTTCACAATAACTTTTCCTTTGTTATCTCACAAAACAGTGCCATCAGGAGGGCAAATAGACAAAATAGGCATTTCACTTCACCAGTATTTTTGAGATCCTTGTGGCCAGATATCTAGAAATATTGCCTCTTGGGAGCAATCTAAATCTGTCTTCACTCTGACCAAGATTTTACAGGAAAGAAAGCTCCCAAAGAATGAAGACTCCCGAATGTAAATTACCCACTGCATGTAGCTTGGAAAAAACTCTCCAGAAAAGGTGAATCTGGAGCAAAATAATATTCATCAGCTACTTTAAATCATCATTAGTGGTTACTTTGGCTCCGAGTCCTGTATAGCTGCAGTCATGAGAATGAAAGTATTAGAGCTGGAGAGAAACCAATTATCATCAAATACATTCTCTGATTACAGCTGGTGCTCCTGAGCCACAGTGCTGTATTAATAATTTCGCATCTTTGGCTCCTCTTTTGGTTACAAGTCTGACCAGCTGACAGTAACATTATTAGATTGCCTTACACAGTCTCTGCACTTTCAGTAGAAATTATTTCAATTGGGTCTACCCTAGGTATCTCAAAAGGTAAACAGAGTCAAGGATTTGTTTGGAAAGAACATATATTGTTACTTTGTATAATGTTGCACCAAGCATTTAATATAAAATCCTTTATCTGATTTGCCGTGGTAGCTTAATTTCTCACTTCAGTACTTGTATGCTTTTCAGGTGGTCTATCTTCACAACAACAAAATTGCTTCCATTGGTATCAACGACTTTTGCCCTCTTGGCTACAACACCAAAAAGGCCAGCTATTCCGGCGTGAGCCTCTTCAGCAACCCCGTGCAGTACTGGGAGATCCAGCCCTCTGCTTTCCGGTGTATCCATGAACGCTCTGCAGTACAGATTGGAAATTACAAATAGATGTCTAAAGACGGGGTTCGGTTGTGTTCCAGCTAAAGTATCTGTCGTTATAGGCCTGTTCAAAAAACCGTTGCTAATAATTAACGCCAAGTGCCAGAAACTTCACTTTAAAGTGGAGATGATCCATTGATGTAGAATAAATGAGACATTACAGATGTACAAGAGCGAGCATACCATCAATAAGAATTGCCAACTGTGCTTTAAACTGACTTATTTCAGCCTTCTTTTCCAGCATGCTTTCTGTGGCATTTTTCAGTTTGCTGAATGCTACAGGTTTTCAGATTCCACTGTATATGAAATTCGGAGTAAATATTTGTCAAGTTATGATATTTTAAAAAAAAAAAAAGATAGTGATTGAGGTTATTTTTATAGCCACACACAGAGAAAAACAGTAGAGGGGAAAAAAGACTCTCAAATCATCTTGAGACTTGAGAAGGTAAGAGTTACCTCCTTTAAATTTATTTCAAGCCCTGGAGGTTTAAAAATATCCACTATAACTCTAAGATAATTCTGAATGTATCTATTTAGCAGAGGCAAATAAAGTTGTTGCTAATGTCATTATTTTTGGAAAAATAAAATAAATTCGTATTGTACACATAGTTCTTTAAAGTTTGCCATTCTTCTAGAGCAATGCTATTCAGAATTAGCCTAACATCATCCTAATGAACAAAATATTGAGTAGTCTGCAGTAAAAAAATGTGTAACCTATATCTGGAGCTCGATGACTAAATTTCTGTAGTGCAAATCCATCTCACCTTAGTCAAAAGAGCAGTTTTTATGACTTTACTGCCTTGCAGAGTATGATATAAGGGTTTAGTAATTGTTATCAATCCATGTATTTATCTAAACAAAAAACCATAGGAGTTCACTGATCACTTGTTCTGCATTGTACATTTGTCAGCATCCTTTATTGTTCTTGGTTTTTAAAAAAAGGAATTAATTGTGAAGTAGAGATATGCAGGCTCCTCCATCTGATGAATTTGTGGAATTTAGGCTACAGAAGTAAAACCATAAGTATAGAAATATACAAAGTGAAATAACTGCAATTGTGGACATTACTGGGACATCATTTGTAGATGTATCTATTTAGAGTGATTTGGAGCCCTCTGTAAATCGGGATTCTTCAACCCATACCAGTGGGTAGCAAGCACATCAAAGGTAGGCTGCACATTTCTACTGTCAATCTTCAAAGCTAAACATATACTCAATAAAAACATCACCTGAAAAGAATTTTCTGCAGACTCTTAATACTCCAAGGTCAATCTCTCTAATTTGTAAAACTTATATGTCATTTATATTAAAGAATAATGTAATACAGGCAAACTCCAAAGTGTTTGTCTTTCTTCTTTTGTTTTGATAGCATAACATCGTGTGTCAGAACTTTAATTAAGTCTTGAAAATTGAACATCTTTGGCATGGTGATAGCTAAAGTAAGAATAAGTTGTGTGAAATTCTTTTGCCTCAAGGAACTTTTTCATGCCTAACTCTTATAGGTATTATTTTTGAACAAACAAATTTAGTCTTTTTATAGCTGTCATTTATTCAGTAGTAAATAATCGGAAACAATTATGACTCACTAGAACCATTACACAGAGAAAGCGTATTTGTACTTTTCTGAGCTGTCTTCTTCATATAGTAGCCAATGATGTCTCTGCTTTCTATCTATTTTTCTTCTGGGTTTCACATTTTCAGAGAGTTATTTTTAAATAAAACAAACAGTATATTATATCTTTCTGTGACAGGAGGGAAAACCCTCCAGAAAATCATCAGTTATGGTTTTTCTCCTGTTGGTTCTTGGTTGGATATCAGCTATTGTGCAGACAGAAAACTAAGCACTGGCATTTCAAGTGAGAACAAAGGCATTGTCTTAGCCTGAAAAACTCCACAGGGTTTGTATGTACATGGTTACAGAAAGAGATTCACACAACAAATAATAACAATTACATAAAGCATCATATAAACATATGCTCAAACTTTCCATTTCTCCATCCATAGTTTTAAAATCTCACATACTAAGGCATTTCTTTCACATTAGAACAAACTTTAAGTCCGGAAGAAAATATCTGACTCTGGTCCTCCTCTGTAACTCCCATGATATGTCCCCTATCATGCTTGCTGCTAAAGAATAAGCTATTTCTCATAAAATACATTCCCTTCTAACAACCAAGGGCTGCAAAGATAGCGGAACTTTCCTGATTCCCAGTCTAGCTCAATGAAACAGAATAAGCAAATCCTACAACAAGAGTGCTAAGCAAGATCATGACAAATATGAAAGGTAAACACACTGTTGGTTTTCCATAAATTGTGCAGCCACACCAACAATGTTTAACTGATGGAATTCTATCCACATACAGCATCTGCAGAGACTTCAAAGCAGTGGGAAGCCCAATACTTTCAAAACTGCTTTTCATATAAATACAGAACAGATGGTTCTTCCACTTAAAAACAAAACAAGGAAAGAGAAAAAAAAAAATAAAAGAACAAACACAAACAATCTATAAACATTTGGGTGGAAAGAAATAAGAGAATTAAAGTAGAAAGCCTTTGGGCCCCACAGTGCATCCTCAATGTCTTCATAAAATATGAAGAGAGTAAATGGTCACAACTGTTGGACTCAAACACATAAAGAATAATACCCTTGTTTCCTGGTGCAGCCTAGTGCAGCCTAAAGCATCTTATCCCTTACTGCCAGTAAGGATCTGGCCAGCTTTTAGTCTGGTTTCTCCTAAAGCACAGCAGGTTATGGGCAGTTATCATATACTCAATTGCTGATGTATAAATGACACTAAATCTAATTTAATTTCCAGGAAAGGATCAGCTCTTAAATCCTTGGCATCGGTGTGTTGCTCTCATTTCCAGGATGTACATTTTTTTCAGTTGCCTCCACAAACTGTTTCTAAAATTCTCTAAGCACAACGTCTGGCAACAGCTCCTTGGCCCATAATTTGGTTTGGGGATGGGATTTTGTTTGTTTTTTTGGTTGGTTTGGTTTTTGGGGGTTTTTTGTTGTTGTTTTTTGGTTTTTTTTTCGAGCTGCTAGTGAATCACTCTGTTATAATCTACTTCTGCTTATGTTAGCTATTTTTGAAAACAAATAGCATTTTCTACCTCATACTCGTATGTAAAAAAGAGGAGAAAGCTGTATGTGTTCAAAGCAAACAAATTGTGTTTGTTCAAAGCGCATTAACTTAATGCATTTCTAATATCATATGCAAGATAACTAAAAAAGATTATGGACTTTCTGATCCCGCCACTACTCTGAAGTGCCATCTAGTGTCACTGAGGGACAGTAACAAAGTTACTGTTAACTAGAGAAAACCAGAAGGAAAAAGGTTTATGAGGCTTTATGAGAAGAGGGTACTCAAATTCACATACTCTGCTTTTTGGTTTTCTATTTTTATTAAGTCAGAGGTGCAGAGCTGTGAAATCAATAGCTTTTTTGTACACCCACAATCAAATATGCTTGCTTCGAACAAGGATGGGTTTTTGCTCATTCTCTCTGTATGCACGCATGGCTCTGAAGTCCATTTTGCTTCAGAGACTTGCCTATGTCTGTGTTTTTTGGTTTTTTTTTTCATAAGAGTTGCCCTAATTTAGCTGAAAGTAGTTCATTCAATAAAAAGGAAAATAAATTAGAGTCATGTCAGTGAAAAGTTGCAGAGCACTGAAGGGAAAACATGGGGTGTGAGATAGATGCTCAGTATTAACTGCCTCATCTTGAAAATGAAATACTGAAATTAAAAATAGTTGGTAATTTTTAGCATAAAACATTATCTTAACAATGGCCAGCAGCTTGATCCGCAAAAGAGCAAAGTTTCTGTGGATGTCCTGAAAAGGCACAAAAACTGTTTAGCTGTTTGGATTACACTCAACACAAACACTTAAACAGCTAGACTCATCAATGGCTGCATTTTAAGTGACACAAACCAGCCTTTGGCCTCCTGCCCTGCTTCCTGCTCTGGAAGTTCAGGGCTGTTAGTGTGCCATAAGTGCATAAGAGGATCAGTCTGGATACAGGCACTACAGAAGGCTGCTTACCCTGCCTGTTAAACACCACACTTTCCTTTCTGAGATATAAAGATGTGGTTTCTTCATAACTGCTTTGTCAGGCAGTTTCCTTACTCAGTGTGTACATTATGCTGCTTGAAAGCTTTGGCGATTACCTCTGTGTGGGTGTCTTAAGTCAGCAGACCAGAAGAATGTTAATGCTCTGTTACTGCCTGCTTGAATTGGACTTAAATCTGCAGGAGAAAGTATGGAAAAAAACTATGAGAAATTTTATTGTTCCAATTATATATATATACATATAATTCACACATCTTTTTAGACTACAGCAGAAAACTAATAACAATATTAGAACGATGTGATGAGAAGCAGTGATGGTTGTGTTTCTATATCCACATGTATTTCTGCAGCATGAAACACGGTGAAGAAGCTTTTGAAAAGTGGCAATAGTTGCAGGCTTTGTATCTGCAAACACTTACCCACATGAATAGCTCCAATATTTTCACTTGGAGGAACTAAAAAATTACAGATGAATATTAATTTTGAAGGGAAATTTTAAAAAAAGATGCTGTCCTCTGTTTAAATATAAAAGGCTGTTTTTAAACCAAAAAACCCTGAATTGTCTAAAACACTTCTATCTAGGAAATTCCCAGGTACTTTCTTTGGCTCGAACCCAGAAGGAAAGAAGGTGAATACTTGAAAATGATGATTTCTAGTCATAAATGGCATGACATTTTGTTTAGATGCAAAATATTAATTGACTGTTTGTGTTGTTCCTAGCTTTTGGCAGAATGCACAGTAAAATATATACTGCTTTATTCTGGAAATTCCCTGGATGAAAAGATAGACTGTACCCTCAGAAATTTTGCTGATGATATAAAACTGGGGAGGGGGCTTGTTGGCTGATCAGCTGAAGGCCATGCTGCCATTCAGCAGGACCTTGATAGGGTGGAGAATTGGGCAGAGAGAAACCTAATGAGGTTCAACAAGGGCAAGTTCAGGGTCCTGCACCTGGGGAGGAATAGCTCAAAATGCCAGCACAGGCTGAGGGCTGAGCTGCTAGAGAACAGCTCTGCAAGAAAGGGTCTGGGAGTCCTGGTGGATGACAAGCTGACCATGAGCCAGCAGTGCCCTTGCAGCTAAGAGGGTCAGTGATGTCCTGGGGTGCATTGGGAAGAGTGTGGCCAGCAGGTAAAGGGAGGTGATCCTGCCCCTCTGCTCTGCCCTAGTGAGGCCAGCCCTGGTGCTGTGTCCAGTTCTGGGCTCCTCAGGACAAGAAAGAACTGCAGAGGGTCCAGTGGTGGGCCACAAAGGTGATTAAGGGACTGGAGCATCTCCTTTACGAGGGAGCTGGGCCTGTTTAATCTGGAGAAGACTGAAAGGACATCTCATCAAAACCTGTAAGTATCTCAAAGATGGGTGTCAAGAGGATGGTGCCAGACTATTTTCAGTGGTGCCCAGTGACAGGGTGAGGAGCAGCGGCCATAAATTAAACCACCAGAAGTTTCATCTCAACATGAGGATAAACTTCTTTACACTGAGAGTAGCAGAACACAGGAACAGGCTGCCCAGGGAGGTTGTCGGGTCTTCCTCTCTGGACATGTTCAAAATCCACCTGGGCGAGTTCCTGTGCAATCTGCTCTAAGTTGCCTTGGCAAGGGAGTTGGACTGGATCGTCTCCCCAGGTCCCTTCCAACTATGATTCTGTATAAATTATTACAATTTACAAAACATTCTATATTCATATTTAACATGAAATCAAGCAAAATCTTTCCAACTCTTTATATTATTTTTTCAACAGCATTGAAGTATATATTTTATGATAAATCATACTTACACTTTTTATTCATTTTCAAGAAGTATATTAAGGTATATATTATACTTGAATAAAAAAGGCTTAAGGATTTTGTTGCTATTTTTGAAACTACAGGTTTATACAATTTACATTATTGTTTCCAGATGAAGACTTTAATTGAGATAAATTAGGCTAGTCCTACTCTACAGAGTAATTTTTGAAAGTGTTCAAATCCCTAAAGTCATGGAAAATAGGGACCATGTGTCTGCTACTAAGTGCATGTTAGAAAGCACTTGCAACAGGAAAAACTCAGAACCAATTAAAGCTAATCATGTAGTATTCTGATGCTGAATCCTTTAATCTTTTAATTTCAAGGTATTGAATCTTTGCAGGAATCAAAAGCCTGTAAAGAATAAACCAAATTCCAGAGTGTAGTAAAAAAATAAAAGAAATTTCAAGATGCATAAAATAATCTTGACATGAAAGACAGAATAATTCTAACTACTGCTTGCCTATGCTAGAAACTCTAGACAGCTGAAATGCTTCAAAAGGCTTATTCTCTTCTGAGAATAAACCTTCAGAGCTTTGTCCATACACATCATTCTAACACGGAAGGAAAACATGCATAAATTGCAATGAATTCTTGAAACAAAGCACTGACTTTGAAGTGTTGGCTAACAGAGAGTGATTGAGAGATCCTAAACCTCGGGTGGTTTAATACTCCATCATGCCATCAAGGAAATGAAACAAAAAAATTAGCCTTTTGGCTATATTTTAGTTTTCTGTCCTTTACTGCTCATTTTCAGCACCAAATTCTTTAAAGACATGCCAATCTTCTTTTATATACAGAGGACCCTCTGCATGGGGAGATTACAGAGAGATAGAGAAGATAGTGTGAATTTCTCTTTAACAGACACAGATAATTGGATTGTTATGGAAAAAAAATACTAGCTCCTTACTGCCATCAAAGGACTAAATTACAATGAGGTGGTAATATCCCCTTTGAACCTCCTTGTTAGGATTCTGATACACAGGACTGTCATGTTTCCCACATCTTAGTGGGAATGGTCTCACACTATGAAAAAAAATGCAACAGCACAAGGATTTTAGATTATTCTGCAGAGCCTGGAAAGAAATAGCATTAATAGGAATTGAAGAAGATACGTTCCATTTACCAAAGCTCTGTCCTACAGAGGAGGAAGCTGAGGATGCCTCCAGCCCGGCTCCACCCTCCCTCACATTTCAGGTGAGGAAGATGATATAAAAAAGCCTTCTAGCCCCTTGGTTTCCTCATGGGCAGCTTCTGGGCTGGTATGAGAGCATGTGAAGTAGTATATGAATTTATGTGAACCTCATGAGGATTGAAGCAGTTCCAGCATTTTTACAGACTGGGTGATGAATAGACTGAGATCAGTCCTACAAAGAAGGATTTTGGGATACTGGTGGATGAAAAATTGGATATGAGGCAGCAATGTGCACTTGTGGCCTAGAAAGTAAAAAATATCCTGGGCTGCATCAAAAGCAGCATGGCCATCACATCCAGGGAGGTGATTCTGCTCCTCTTCTCACCTGTTCTGCACCCCCCACTTGCAGTTATGCATACTGTGCTGGGGTCCCCAGCACAGGAAAGGCTGATAGAGCAGGACTAGAGGAGAGCCATAGGAAGGGTCAGAGGGCTGGGGCACCTCTTCTGCAAAGAAATGCTGAGAGAATTGGAATTGTTCCGGGGAAAAAAAGGCTAAGGAGAGACATTATTTCAACCTTTCACTACATAAAGCAGGCTTGTAAGAAAGACAGAGACTTTTCACCACAGGCTGTAGTGATAGGATAAGGTGCAATGGTTTTAAGTTGAAAGATGGTAGAATTAGGTTGGATATGAGGAAAGTATTCTTTAAATTAAGACTGGTGAGACACTGGAACAGGTTGCTCAGAGAAGCTGTGGATGTCTCATCATTGGCAGTGTTCAAGGCCAGGTAGGATTGGATTTTGTGCCAGGTGGCCTCATGGAAGGTGTCACTTATTGCAGGGAGGTTGGACTAGATGACCTTTGAAGATCCCTTCTAAACCAAACCGTTCTGTGATTCCAAATAAAATATCAGGGCCCTGAGTACACCAATAGGCTCTTGCTGCCATGACCGTCTCTTTTAGAGCCTCTGTCCACCTAGACTTCTACCACTCATTGTCCAGGAGGTACATTTAAGCTCAATTCCTTGTCCTTTCCCTGAGCTTGTAGCTGGGTTTCAGCAGGAGAGAGCAGCTGTGCAAGGGAAGGCAAGCTGAGAGCCAGCAGCCAGCCAAGGCAGGGCAGCAGCCTCAGGAGCAAGGTACCCATCTCACAGCACCCAACGAGGCACAGCAAAGCTGCTGGCGTGACTGCAGCCGCGGTAGGCCGGCCACCCAGCAACAGATGTCCACTGCGAAGGCAGGCTTAAGGTCGAGCTCAGATAGCAAGTCAATAATACAATGCCAGGTACAAAACTAGGCACAGCATACCCAGAACAGAGCTAGGACAGGGATTCAGCTTGAATACAGCTGCTGGACAATGGGCGCAGGCAGTGTGGCTGCAGAATGTGGATGAGGCTGGAGTAAAACCTTCAACATCACTTGAGTTAATTAGGAACCCAAACCCTGTTTTCCAAGGCCTTGGAGGGCACATTTGTAAAAATGTTTTGATGTGAGCATGTGACAAGTCCTTAGCTGTGGCTTTCAGAAGAAGGATTTCCTGCTAACTGGTAAAGCAAACACCTTCTTCCCTTCACCAGTCTTTGAATCAAAATGTTGTGGGCTATCACCTGCATATCTATTCCCTACTTGCTTGAAAGAATGACCCTCATGTGAGCTCCCTGGAAAAGTAACCATTCGAAGACAACACATACCTAATGAGTCTCAAGGTTATTCAATTATGGTTGTGTTAAAAGGTCTATAATAATGGCAAAGATTTAACTGCTAAAACACAGTGTATAACCCTTCCCTTAATGAGTGAAGTTATTAGAAATATATGATCCTAGGGCTCATTCTATTTTCATGAAATTGAATAGGAGCAATGGATTTGATATACCACAACTGACTAGTCATATTATCTGTGTCTATCTAGAAGTTATCTATGGGGTAAGAAAATGACCTAAATTATAGTGTTGCTCACTGGTACTGCTGTAGCTAAGTTTGTGCCAGCAGTTCTATGTGAAACCAGCTTTTCCACTCAAATATTATTACTCTAGATCTTGGAATCAAATCTTGTTTCTCAAGCATATTTATTTCTCCTTTGAAAATTAAAAATAGTCCATGTATCTTCTTCAAACCCTTAGTGTAAAGAAAAAGTTATATATAAATACAACCACACACATGCAAACGCACATAAATATTGAGAAAATGGTGGAAACCATGAAATTATAATTTGATAAAATTCAAATTGTGGATCAGGGCATGTCAGCAAACCCTAGGACCTGAATGTCTACTTTCTTATTGATGGCTTAAGTTTTATTCCAGAGTCTAAAGCTACATCTGTACTATGAAGTGAAATCATGCCGTGCTCCATGTCTGGAACATGACTTAGCCCCATCTCTGTCGTAAGGCTTTCTTGCCTCATGAAACATGGTGGCTTCATTTAAGCTCTCTGTTGAGAGTGATAACTCCCAAACCCTGTTTAGTTTAGTTCAGGCTAGAATCATGCAAAAACCCATTCTAATTCTAATATACTAATACTGCAAAGAACAACTTGCTCGTATCAGGGACATTATATGGTTTACTAGTGTCGGTAAAACCTAAAGGGGAGAGAAGTCATCAATTTCCTTTTATACAATAATTTCTTTTTGTGACACTAATATTTTGCATTTATCTACCCAAATATTGAAAATGCTGGTAATCTGCCTGCTATCTGAATGCTTTCCTTACTTTTTCTTCTGAGTCAGTTGCAATGCCTTCTGCAATCCTTCATGGTAAAGTTTCTCTCTGAGGTTTTTATATCTTTGAACAGCTGATACTATGAAGTTCTGATCTGACTGAGACTTTGGAAGACTTACAGTATTTGCAGTACTTTACTTTCCATACCCACAACCCAAAAGCCATTGCAACCCAGTTGAGAAGAAAGAATGGAAGACATTCCCTCTGAGTTAGCTTTCTATCACTATTCCAAGAAGACGCAGTGTCTTTCAAAATTATGTTTTGTTTTGTAGCATAATGTATTTATATATATTTTTTTAAAAAAATTGTGAAAGCATTAAAAGGTCTACAGGGAAGCTAAAGGGTTTTAAACATTGATTCCAGTTTTTGGTCTAATTCAGTTTACTATTTAACAAACAGATACACATTTATATAAATATGCAGACAATACACAGGTCTGAAATACATGGGAGGTGAACAAGTTTAATTGGGAAATGCTGTATTCTCCTTAAAACATTTCAGGATGAGGGAAAATTTAGTGCAGCTGGGCTATTCTTGAGTTGGATGGAGATCAACTTAGACTTTAAGCACATTTGTGTCCATTCAAAATAAGTTTATGAACACCTGTGACACAAAATATCTTAAATAGTTCCTCTCCTTTCCAATGTATATCTTATACCGTTATATATGAAAAGCTTTACTTGACTGAAGAAAGAGAAAACTGTTCAGTGATGCCTCAGGTGATGTTCTAATGGAATCAGAGAACTGTCTTCTAAATTTTTATTTGACCTTTCAGAGAATTTCTTATTTTGGCTTTTTTTACTATTGTGATTTTTAGAGGTGGTAAGAAAATGGAAAATACCTGTGGGTTAATAGATCATGACCGCTTCCAGACTTGTACATCTCATTTTGCTTGGCTCTATTTCTGTGACATTTCATTGCAGATATTCTGCTGAATACTCAGTTAAGAGAAGACTGCAGAGAAAATTTTAGGAGAAAATAGTATTCAGACAGTTTACACAAAGTGAGGATATTACTTAGGAGACTGATTATTTCCTGGACTGGAGCTCCAAAGGGCACAAATTAGGTTCTGAAAGATAAGTGTCTAATATAATTCTGGATTGCTTATATGTGCCCGGCCTCCTGCTGCTACTTCAGGACAGGAGAGGTCTCCTCAGAATCCTGAGTCACAGTAGCCAGACCCCCTTGGCTGTGCTGTACTGCCCAGAGTGTGTCAGAGAGCAGTTAGTTGTCCTTGCATCACCTGACTGAAACTCCTTGACAACAGGCAATTTCCTAAATGCAGATGTCTTGCTATTAAGCACTGTGAAGTTCTTTGCTTTGCCATCAGCTACCATTTGAAAAGGGCACAAGTGTTAAAGTCCTCTCTCATAATCTATAAAGATGAGTTGGACACCTGAAAGCCTCTCAAATAATACCAAATGCCTACCTTTAGGTAACTGGATACTGTTATAGTGTCTGTGTTGGGGAATTGCATCACTCCCCAGGCTCCACGACTGTTTATTACATCCCCACTGACCTTGAGGAGTGCCTGGGCTCCTATCACACATGTAGATGCCTGCGTTTGCTGTCTCTCAGGACCAAAATATGAGATACATCACATACCTGACACCATTTATAATAATAGATGGTCTGCATCTCACAGAGAAGTGGAGGCAATCTTAGTGAGATATAAGGTGGAGTAACTTAAAAAACAACTAGCTTTTCTAATAGGAAATTTGATTTTGCGAGATGCTGTTAGCAGTGCCATGCAGCCTGCAGTAAAGCATTAGTAGAGTTTCTCAACACTGCACAATTCCTACAACAAAAGGTGTTTCATATAGCGTGAAGTTAATCCACTCTGGATCTCCTTATAAAAAATAAAGACAATTAAATCACTAGATTGGAATCTGTGGTTGCCAAAGCTGACCATTTAGTATGTCCAAAAGCATATTTCCAGCCAGTCTTTCAGAGGAGCTCAATGTCTCCAAACAGGAAAAGGATGAACAAATTTGTCTGGAAGGAAAAAATGGTAAGAAAAATAAAAATATTTATATTCTAACAGAATTTAAGAGTGTGTCCTCAAATACCTCTTACTTCTTGATGTAACACCCAAAAAAGGCCAGTTTTAACCATAACTTGCTTTGTTTCAGTTGAAAATGAAAATGTAATTAGAAGGGCAAAAAAAATTATGAGACGTGAAGAAAAAGGAAAGGTGAAGTTTAAATAATAGTGTCCCTGTACATATTAATAATAAGGAAAAAATTAAACAGTTGCACTGAATATGTCAGCGACAGATCCACAGATAGCATGGCTGAAGATAGTTGGAAGAAGATCGAGTTTTTGATGAGGAAGATAAATTCTAGTAATGTTATAGAAGCACAACTAAAGAGCGACAAGACAATGGTTAGTAATGGAATATAACTAAAAATAATCATTTTTTCTCTACATTTGCAGAGGTGTAAATTTGCTTTCTTCAGACTAATGTATTTTGATCATATATGTTCTAAGGAAAAAAAAACCAAAAATATTTGTGACAAATATTGTAAGATTTGGTTGTCATAATAATTTGTACTTAAACATCTCAGGAACACATGTAACAGTTCTTTGGTTCATTTACAGTCCATTTTCATGAGCCTGGGAATACCAGAACACTGATGTGGTGTTACTGTTCATGGACTCTAAATAGGTAGATGTTGTCTCTACCTCAAGGTTATTAACTTGCCACCAGTCCTAGGAAAAATAATGTAAAAATCTCATACAGCCTTCAGATGGTAATGAACTAAGTGACAACTAATGTCAAAATAGGTACTAATAGGTAACTAGTGATATAATAGGTATTATCTATCAAGATTTACTTGATCATGAGGTTTTAAACTTGGTAAGAACATCTTCTGTAGTTGCAGTAGATTTGTCCGAGGTGCTTCATTTTAGAAATGACAATGGGCAGTATTTTTAAAAGCTGCACATTAAGTGGCTCCAAACTGTTCCACCTTCATGGTGAAGATGATTTATGACTTAGTGGCTCTGTTTAAGAGCAGGGTCACATAAACTAGTAGAAGGCCAAATGCTGTATTCTGGTTATACAGCAGAATCCAGATGATTTAACATCCCTTCTGACGTCGAACAGTAGTGATCTGAATGCAGACAGACATTGATAATGCTTAGATTCTGGGAAGGTGTTTAGCATACAATGGCTTTCAAAGCAGGTCTGTGTTGGTACAGCATTAGCATATACAAACAATAGGCAGTGAACGAACCAAGTTTGCCAAGTCCAACTCTTCCTTTTCCATAAATTATCTGTACTCTTTACAATACAGAGATACAGAGATGCTGCTGTAATTTTCACCTGTAACCACAACTTACCAGCATTCAACAGGTTCCTGAGATACTCTTGGATTCTTTACATTAGGAATCATTTGAATTGTCTCATGCTCCAGGGCCACCTAATTTTCTTTTATATGTGGATCAGCAGATTTTAAATGCTATGACAAAACATACAGTATATATTAAGAAGTCTGGTTTAAAAACAGACTCTTGCTTTCATGTTTAGTCCTCATCAAAAAAAAAGCTTTGATCAAACTTTCGATCAACTCAAAGGAATTTTGCTGTTGACTATTTGAATCAAATCAAAAACAGTCTGAAAAGCAACAGAGAGGAGGATAACAGTACTAGAATATAGACACTGTCAAGTTTGAAGCAAAACAGCGAGCAGCCTTTCAGAAGGACAAAAACAAAGACTCATGCTCAACTAAAATATGTGTTGCGGTCTACTAATAGGTTGTAACACTATTACCATTTTTGTAAGTTTCCAAAGCTGGTATTTCCTTTTTAGGAGAAAGGAAAAGAAGGATTTGGATCACCACAAATTTTGTAATGCTTATAATATGTGCTCTAACACTTTCCATTTAACATGTAAGTCCAGTGTAGAGGCTGAAGAAAATAAAATTTCAATTGGGAGGAAAGGAAGTTTTCAGATGAAAAAATAAGCACCTACAGCCTCCAGAATCTGGAACTGAATTGTTTTTAGTGGAACTCATTAGATATGAGTCAGCCTTCAGTTATATTTTTAAAATGCTGCAGAACTTTACAGAAATGCTTAACTAATTGTTCGTGGAGATTTGAGCCAATATCATATTTTTGTTTATTTACTATATATAGGCTAACAGGTTGTATATTCAGTCTTTAGAGACATAGAAAACATCATGTATAAACACTGTCTTGCCTCTCTATAATTAAGTGGCTTCCTGCATGGTGTCCATGGAAGAGCGTTTTCCCTTAATGGAGGTTTCTTAACCCTGCTGCAGGTAGCCAAATAAAATAATCTGAGTAATCAGAGGAAAAACCTCACTGCTCATTTAATGTGGCAGTGTGAAAAGTTCCATAAGGAATTTTTCTGAGGCTCTATGTTCCCATGACACAAATACCCTACTCGTGATATTGGGCACCCAAATCTCTTGTTTCCGTGTACCAGATGTGTGCACAGGTTTAAGATGAAAACAAAGAAGCAGTTTGTTTAGATAATATCTATTAGGTTTTGGTAACTTGAATCTTTTGGGGAAAAGGGGATTAAAAGCAAATAAGTTGTGAGGCACTTCCATTTATGCAGAAGTGCACAGAAGCTATGAAGGAGGCATTTTTACAAGAGAGAAAAAGCAGAGAGGATATCACTGATTAGTGTAGAAACAAAACAGTGACGCTGTATCTCAGACAGTATGTGATGGCCAGATCTCAGCCACTGCAAATTGATATACTTGCAATGAGTTCTGCTTTCAGATTCTTTCATTACAACCTATTAGACCTGGCCATCTCCAGCCACAAAAATATGAATTTTAAAAACATAAAGGAGCTTTGGATCACATAAAAGAAATATTTCTATTCATGTATCACAAGACAAAGAAAATTAGATTATAATAGGTTTTGATCATATTTCCCATCAAAGAAAAATGAATAAATAAGGTACAAAAGAAAATAAATTTTGAAGAAAACCTGGAGCACAGTAGTTGGAAAGGTGAAATATTAATATGTCCTGACCTCATCAGTGTGAAGCATATTCATAACCAGTTTAAAACTTAGATGACATAGGTGAATTTACATATTATTATATGTATTCCTTGGAAATTAGCTAGACTTCATTCACATACTGTTTAATGACTTCTGAGAGCTACCAAAAGAACCCCTACACAGAATACAAAATAGGCCCAGAAAAAAGAAATCACCCAACCACACTCCCACTCTCTGTTGCAGAAGAAGCAATACCTTTGTTTTCTGGATTGTAGTACCTACCTGCTCTCCCAAACAGAGGCTTATGAGGTGAGAGCTTCATGAGCCAGAACAGTAAGATTAGGTAAAGCTTAAAATTATGCCAAAGAGACAGTATTAAATAACAGTGCGGAGAGATGTAAAAATCTTATTAAAAAGGGAGGGAAATCTATTGGTTTATCTCTTAACCTTGGAAGGCATGTGATCCTTCATCTTGACTGTGCAATTTCCATAGCTAATTTAAAACAGTCAGCAAGACAGGAACTATGTGAATGAACAAGTCTCAGCTGAACTTTATGTGACCCAAGCTTTTGCCATATGTTAATTTCAAAATATCATCAGTTTGCTTGATAAGATTTTTAAGCTATAAAGACATGCATGTTTTGTATTTCTGTTATCACAATGAGAAAAAGTATGTATACTGGATGTGCAGAAAAACTGGTTCATAAACACAACTGTGCCAAAAGCATATTAAACCTGGATTGTCCTGCGCTTGCAGCCAATGTACAATTCTATTTGTACTGCAAATGCAAAATTACATCTATTACCGAGACTTCAAAATATATATTAATCTATCATAATATTTGGCTTGTTCCTCAAAACAAATCTATAGTCAGAGAAAGCACAATTAGTTCCTTTCCTGTGATTCTTAAAATTCTCTTTACAAATATTATGCTCCATTGCTCACCTTGATATATATTCTTCCACAGAGCAGATTTTGGTATTACCTTAAAGGTTATCTCTTTCTGTATGAAAAATACTTTTTATTCCAGCTGATCTCTTGCTGAGCGCTCCTGCTTGTTGCTACATTTTCAGTCAAGTCACAGTTTAGATTTCCTTGGTCAGCTAAAGCTAATGAAGTAGTTTTCAGATAAATATCATTCTGTGCATGAGAAACTCCATCTGGTCTCCATTTGTCCACATGCAGAACAACAGCAGCTTTGTCTACTTCTACATTTCTAGTCCTGATACCATGCAGTTTTTCACTTGGATTAATTCA
Source organism: Callaeas wilsoni (assembly GCA_013398955.1). NCBI lineage: Eukaryota > Metazoa > Chordata > Aves > Passeriformes > Callaeidae > Callaeas > Callaeas wilsoni. The sequence continues at coordinate 123,955 of VWPU01010831.1, forward strand.
CTATTGTAATCCCACTGCTTCACATTCCCTTTTTGGCACCATTGAAGTAGTAATGTAGTTATGATCTGTCACCAACATGTCTCCCTGTGTGTAAATGGTTCTCCCACACCAGGGAGACAGGTGTGATGTCAGAACATCAAAAGCATGACATTCACTCCCTGTGGGCTGCACTGGTACACAGCACTCCGTGTAGAGCAAATTTGTTTGCTAATTGGGGCACTGCAGAAGCACAGAGGTCTGTAATTGTTTGATGTCTTTCCTGTTCTTGGTGAAGGGCACTGGCTTATTGCTGCTCCCAGTAACCTTCACTGCTGTGGAGACTGAGGTGCATCAGCAGCAGATTTTGGGAGAAGCTCACATCCAGGCTCCTCTTCAGGAAACTGTTAGGGTTCTCCAGCCCAGACACATTCTGTACCATGACTTTTTATAAAGATAATACGTTGAAAATGGGAAAAATCCCTGAATTTCTGCTCCCAACAATTACAGTCAAATGCAACTAAACATATAAGACACTTTAAAATGACTTGTGCATGCTTTCTGTATAGTCATTTGACATTTGTCCCTACCCAAATCTATAAAAAAAGAGATGTCTCTCACTAAAAAGGAAGACATCTTCCATTTAGAGATAAGGGAAAGTTTTTGTGGAAGCATTAAGATCCACTTTAAAGTTACTTTCTTAATGTATTATTTTTCGACATCGCCTGGTGAAAGTAACATCTCTTCCAAGCCTTAAGATGCATTCTTGAACTACATCCATGGAACAAGAAACAGACAACATAAAGCTGAGTAGTTCCAGATTCTGAAAAGCAGGAGAAAGCTGTAAGTGCAAAAATGAACGAATGTATGAAGTGAGTTTACAGTAACTGCTGAAACCCCATTCCTGGGATGTGTTTTTATTAAACAAACATACACTCAACCACCAAAGAAAATCTCCAGACCAAATCAATTCCAATGATTTGCAGCAGAAGTTTTGAACTCAAGTATGTAATCTTTGAACTCAGTATGTAATGTGGAAAAGGCTATGATTCAAAGATAATCTTTGAATCTGATCCTTAGGCTAAAGTTTTTATTAGGGATATTATACTGTGGTCATAAGATAGTTAAAGAAAAAGGCAGAAAAATGAATGAGTCACTTGGCTGAAGAAGAACAGCACTATTGAGGTCTGAGTGCTATGTGTTAGCTCATGTCTAGCAGTATAAAATAAGTTGGAAAACAAAAGCCTGTTTGCAATTTGTTTTACAATCTAACATGTTTTCCTCTAAAATACAAAAAATTCTTGTATAAACCTATGGATTTTAAACTTTCTCAGGTTTGTGAAATATCATTCTCTGATCCCACAGGAGGAACAGATGGGTTGTCCTTGTATAAAATATGGTGTCCACCTGCACTTCATTAGAGAGCTGCATTTTTGTACATGCCACACCACAAGATCACCATGATGACATAGCAGCTTCAGAGAACAGCGTGACTAGGGCTTTTTTTTTTTCCCCCTCTTGTAACACAGAGGATCTGGCAGACTTTTACCTCCTGACACTGTTTAGAGCATATATTGGTCGATACAGTCTCTTATTGCATCTGCTCTGGGAATTAAGGAAAGCAGCTTCAAGGCAGTAAGGTAAGTGCTGCTGCATGTTTTAACCGTAATGTTCAGCTGTTTAAATGTAGCTGCAGTGGGAATGTGAAAACATGACAGGATAAGTTTGCCAATTTGTAAATTGAGCACAAATCAACTATTGTTTAGTCGATTCACTTTCTCAGTTTCCTTAAAACAACTTCGCATATTTTGTACATCAGTGTTGCAATTTTTTACAGTCTGTTTTGTTCTACATCTGAATAAGGCTTGATATACAGTACAAAGAAGTTTGTAATAGTACTCACTGTTTACTTTTTCATTCATAATATTGGTGAGAGCTCCATAAACCCCATTTGCTAAATCATTTTGCTTTATTCTGCAAAAAGAAAAGGTATCCGGATATTTAAATAATTAATCTCATAAGCAATGAGAGGGAAACAGTAGGTATTTTAAAAATTCTAATTAATTTTAAAGCACATTTTAAATATACTAGTGAGACTTTTAAAAAAAACCAATCTTTTGCAAACTGTGTAAGAAGTTAAGCTACAGAATTAAGGTTGATTGACTGTTAATTTTATATTTATTTTGTTTCACAATAGATTTATAATTAAGGAAGTATAGACAAGGTCAAATATAGTTTGAACAGTATGTCTACTCTAATGTTGCAAGCATTTTTCCAAAATCATGGATTTGCCATTTAGTACATTTTGGCAAGTTGCCTGAGCAACTTCACAAATATTTTCCCAGGTATTTTACAACACTGCTTAGAACACGCACAGGCAATTAGTTAAAGCATGTTTATGTTGTAAGATAAATGTGTAGGAATGGATTCTGATTTTATCTTTTGGATTCATGTAGTTCAGTGCAACAAACAAACATGATCTATTAACCTTTTACACTTCTGACAGAGAAATATTCAGATACCTGAATGAGAAATGCATGAATAAAACAAGTTAAATACATTACCTATTTACTTTGCTATTTTATGTCACACACATGCCCATATGCCCTAGAACTACAGAATGGTCACATACATTCTAAAACATTTTTGATAAATTAATTCAAAACACTTGCTATCTAACATTTTAATTACTTCCAAGGTTCTGTAGAGCAGTTAAACTTGGTACATTATTTAAAGGACTTTCAAACTATGATATTGATAATTGAACTTAGCTTTAAAAATATAATTTGAAATTAGAGGAAAAATAGAATTTGAATTTAAAATGTCTATGGTATTTTAAAATGATAAAATTAAGGAGTTGTGTAAAAAATGTCACCCTAAGGCCAAAGAATGTAGTCCAAGAAGTTCATTACACTCTTTTTATACTTTGAATACAGAAGCACTTGATTTCCTTTCTTTAATATTTCGTACCTAAATAGGACCGGATTTTGAGATGAATTGTGTTACTGCAGTCTTTGCTTTCAGACGAGCTGTACTTATTTATACCAGCAGGGGACTAAAGGTCGAGCTCATGTGCATGTTGCATGTTCTCATGCAGTAATGAAAGACAGACAAAGAATATTACACTGACAACTAACATTTTGATGATTATCCTGGGGTTTGCAGTTAGGTAAATGTGATGAGACCAACACCATGGAGACAATATGCAATCAGATTTCTTTTTCAGGGGACAGCAGCTTAATATCTAGCAGTGGGACTTCACGGGTTATTGAGTGTAGGTAACATAAGAACACCTTTTAAAAATTCTTTGTATTGTACTGCATGAGATCAACAGGCCCTGCCTAGAGGTACTTTAAATGAGAAATGAGATTATTAACTCACTAGAAGGTGATATGGCTTTTATCAGGTCAATAGAAGCAGAGACATTTAGAATCAGGGAAAACTTTGTAGCTATGGCCCTGCACGTTAACATTAAATCCTCTGTGTAACACTAAACAATTCCAATAGCAAGACTAACTTACTCTGCTGGAAGATTGCCCAGATCTGAGATCAATGTCTTGTGGTCTGTTTACAGGCTTCACATACTTTCTGAAATTACTTGAGGAAAAAAATGGTTTAAGGATTTTATTAATCCTCTCACTCTCTGAACAGTAGTTGAATACTTGAAGTCTTGTCTTTTACTGGTGAAAATCAAAGCTCATTGATTTTATTGATTTTAGACCTACTTTTCCAGCAGAACACCCATCTAGCCAGTCAGAGGTATAAACAAGATACTAGTCTTCACAGATTAATTGGCATCTTGTGGAGTATCTGATGAGAAAACTATGGCCTTAAAAAGTTAAGTAACACCATTTATACTGAATCACAAGCATCCCCAAGGACACTGAATGTCCTTTTGCTGCATGTGAACCAAAAGACTAACTATGTGAAGCCAGTGTTTTATTGTTCAATTGGTTTAGAATGGACATACAATATAACTAACACCTCTGCTGTATAGAGAATTTGCAAGAATATTTTCACTATCTGAAATTCAGTCATTTCAGGTCCACTGTCAGATTCAGTCATTTCAGATCCACCACACACATATGCAATACTAGTTGTTTGGCATGTTGAAGATAACATGCTTTATATTTCTATCAGTGTGTTCTTTAGGTGGCTATGAAACTTAGTGGACCATGCTTTGCAGAACATAATCCATGAGAAAAAGCTACACACATCTTAACAACACACAGTGCATCAGAGCTCTACCCTCACTTTTAAGTTCCCTGACTCTTTCCAACTTAAGTCAAATAGCCATATGTTTAGATATGAGCAAATTAGGAATGCTTGATAGAATTTAAATGGCGGAACTGCCTCTCAACATGGCCTTCAGCAAAACTGAACACTTCTGTGCCAAGTTTAAAAACCTTGTACTTCATCATCTTTCTTGTGACTTAATGAATGAATGCAGAAAGATATAAAGGAAGTTTTACTTACAACATCAAAATGGCCAGCAATTTTACATTACGAAGGAAGATTACACAAGAGAGGAGCAGTAATATAGTAGTAACAATGTAATACTAACAACCCAAATTTTTTCTTAAATTAAAAACTTTAACTAGTAACCCTAATTAGGTTTCAATTATAATCTTTATGTGGTAAAATTTCAAATATTACTGAAAGAGATACAAAATTAAAGTTATATCTTGTTTATTCCCTTGCACCATACAGGAACAAGACATATTAGAAAAATGACTTTAAACTCCCTACCTGTCTTTCTGCTGTTGATTACTGGCATTTTTTGCCAATATGACTACGGTCCTGCAGATGATTACGGTTATGATCCTTTCGGGCCATCCGCAGCAGTCTGTGCCCCAGAATGTAATTGTCCTTTAAGCTACCCTACTGCCATGTATTGTGACAATCTTAAGCTGAAAACCATTCCAATTGTACCAAGTGGAATAAAATACCTTTATCTTCGAAACAACATGATTGAGGGAATCGAAGAGAACACGTTTGACAATGTAACAGACCTACAGTGGCTCATCCTAGATCACAACCATTTGGAAAATTCAAAAATTAAGGGAAGAGTCTTCTCTAAACTAAAGAACCTGAAGAAACTTCACATTAACTACAACAATTTGACTGAAGCTGTTGGACCACTCCCCAAAACTCTAGATGACCTGCAATTAAGTCACAACAAGATCACAAAAGTCAATCCTGGTGCACTTGAGGGGTTGATGAATCTGACTGTCATTCACCTCCAGAACAACCAGCTGAAAGCAGATTCTATTTCTGGGGCTTTTAAAGGACTGAATTCACTTTTGTATCTTGACTTAAGCTTCAATCAACTTACAAAGTTACCAACAGGACTGCCTCACTCCTTGCTCATGCTGTATTTTGATAATAACCAGATTTCCAATGTCCCTGATGAGTACTTCCAAGGTTTCAAAGCCCTGCAATATTTACGTTTATCCCACAATAAATTAACAGATTCTGGCATACCCGGTAATGTCTTCAACATCACATCGCTGGTTGAGTTGGATCTCTCCTTCAATCAGCTGAAGAGCATTCCAACCGTCAGTGAGAACCTGGAAAACTTCTACCTCCAAGTCAACAAAATTAACAGTGAGTTAAATTTGCACATATTCATTAATGTTTACCCCAGACCAGATACTGAGGGTCAAAGAAAGTATCTGAAATTATGGATGAACCAGTCTGAAAAAATAGTAAAGGTTAGACTGTTAGCACACTGACATTTACCTGACAGTTGTCCACATTCATGTTAAAAAACAGATATATGCATAATAGTCACCAAATGTATCCTTAAAGTGAGAATTTTATGTTTTCATACTAATGTGGATATTTTTTCTCAAATTCTCATCTCATGTAAATTGGACTAACTTCATAGAAGCCGATGGAGTTGTCTTATACAATTCAGGAAAAAGCTGTGCAAAGTTTGGTCAGTGCAAAAGATGTTCAGAATTCTTAAGTTAACAAAAAGAGATGTCAGGTGAGGGTCTGACCATGGTAACTTTTCAGGAGCTGGTAGCCAAAGTGCTGGAGGGAGAAGGGAGAAGACAACAAATTCATAAGGTAGCGGGCACAAGACGCAGTGAAAAAGATAATCAAAGTAACTGCATTTGTTTCTTTCCTCCCTTGCCTCATGCACTATCCCTTCAAAACTATCTTGAAATCCAAACAACTGACCTGGTTCTTTCTTTTCATTCCTGTTTCTCACATCATATGATCAGGTGGCAAGCTTGTCTCCATTCACTTACGATTTGAAAAATGTTCCTTCTGAAATCAAGAAATACCACATGTTGCATGAGACCACGGAGGTTTCTGCTGAGATAGGGCTTTTACAAGGCTGTTCTGTTCCTGGGTGGACAAAGAGGTGTTGCAGAGCTGGAGAGGCCTCAACACCATGTCAGAAGCTCTCCAGCTGCACCTCTGTCAGTGGTAGTCCGTGATGGAAAGGGAGAAGTGTCAAATAGAACAGTTGTTCTTCAAGAGAATTATATCATCTTGCTGGTTGACCTAAAGTAAACCACAAATCCCGCCTTCTGTTTGCCTGCTTGTATCCATCAAGGGTTAAGAGCATCAGTGTTAGCTTCTCCATACATAGCTAACTCCATGGAGATGTAGCCTCTAAAACCAAATATTTTTAGTGCAGATGTTACCAGACTGAGGGAAAGACATTTTGAAATTTACTGTGTTTCATTTTCCTCAGTTGCTTTTTTTCCTAGTGCATCTCAGTTTCTCGTTTTGACGAGGGAAAACAATGAGTTAATACTTCACACCCAAGGCACTACATACAGCAACCTGTGGAACTCTACCAGATACTCTGCCACTCCTAAAATAGCTAACAATGATGATTTTTAATTTCTCATGAGATATATGAAGCACTTTTCCCCGCTTGGCATGATCTGCAAGTTACCCAGGTACCAAGCTTGGCGGCTATTCACTTTTCCAAGGACTTCAGAGTCAAGGACTATGACAATAATTTTAGCTTTTTGTGGAAAGCTGCATTTTCAGGGGGATGGTGTGGGGAGTGGATGTTCACCAGCTACTGCTACACTATCTTTGCTACCCTATGGACTGATGCAACAGAGTTATGATTTACAGGGTTTTTTCTTTGCCATAAAACCTAGCAGACTTCAATAATCAATTTTCTCAGCTATCTAAATTCACAGGTATAATATATAGTTCCCTAAGATGCTGATTGACAATGTGCGATAAAAATTAATTAGAAGTAATTGTTAATATAGAGCAATCAAAGCCCTTGGATTTCACCATTCATGACACCTGACCTACAGCTGTGAGTGCTTTGTCTTTTGGAAAATTGAGTTGATTGATCTCTGACTATTCAAACCTCAAACCAACGACCAGTTCCTTTGTTTAATAAATTATTATAATTTACCAGTGATTTGTGAAAGGATGACTGTAAACAAGGCCAGCTTCCATCCATATGATGGCCTGTGCTATACATATGCAGTGAGAGACTTCTGTCTAAGGAGTAATGATAATTTTTTCTAAAATACACAAAAGGTATAATTTTTCAGTTTATGCTTACTTAGTTTGAAGTTTTCATTATACTGACACCTAATATTAAGATATTTCTCCAGACTTCTTAACTTGCTATGTCTCCCTTTTTCTCAAGTACCTTAAAGCTTGCATTTATATTTGTCTGAGAGAACATAATCTGGTTCCAACTTTGTTGATATTACTGGAAAGAAAAGAAATATTTCTCTAAATTACTGTCCATAAGTTTCACCATGGACTTGCTACAATCATTGTGCATTATCATTCATTTAAAAAAAATCTGTTTGAGAAATACCCTCATTTGAGTGACTTTGAGTTTTTTGAACAAGAACTGATAAATAAACTCATCAAAATATGTAGCAAAATTGACTTTGCCTTATTATGTTCTGTTTCCCTCTGTGCTGCAAGAAGCAGTGGGTGAAGCAGATAGCAAACTGTTAAGAAAACAAATTCAGAGTAACTCCTCTGATTTCTGACTAATAAATGGAAGCACATCCATTATATGGATTGTTGGTGTCAAATCTACAGTTTTATCTACTGTACTTGACACTAGTTGGATCTCCAAGCTCGAATATGCCCATGGAAGATTTAGAAAAGCCTTTGCTTTCGCCATACCTCAAACCTAGGCTGTAGTTTCTAAACTGAAATGTCTTTTACTATTTCTATTAATCAAAATGTAAGGGTGGAATTTTCTATTTAATAACAGCAGCGGTTTGCTGCCACGTTTCAGGATGCCATTATTATTATTACATACACACACGTGCACTTACACAAACGCACACACACAGAGACTTGTGTTACAGACTCCTCAAGGCAAAAAGAAACTCTGTAGGTTGAAAAAAAAAATGCAAGAGTCAAACAGGTTAGGTGAAACAAGAAGAGGGTCCAAAGATGGACTTCTCCATATTTCATTTGTACTTGTAAAGGATAAAGGAGAAAATTGTTGCTTCCACATGAAACCCCAGGAAATAATGGGGTTACTCCATGTAAATGAAGTGTAAAAGGGGAAATATGAAAATATTCCAGAGGACAATTAAGAGGCAGTATATTCTGCTCCAGTCCATTGACTGGGTCAGGAAACACACCGTAATTGTGCTTATTCTAATCAGAATTGTAGAGGGGCTTCATGGTCTTTTATCTGGCTCACTCCACCAATTCCCAAAGGATTTTTTTAACGTGGCCTGTCTAGAAATGTTTCACATGTGATTACTGGACAACAGACCAACAATAATGACAACAGGACTTAGATCCTGTTAGGATTGCCCACTGTATTGTTAGATGATTATCCAGTTTCCATCCAATACCTCCTATTCTCTCAGTGTCTGGCTTATGCAGGAATTCTGTGCTGGTAAAATATGTGGGAAAAATTTCAGGTACACTGTGTCTGAATCTGAATTTTTTAAATTCAGGAAGACATTTTTTCATCTGCAACATTAATAGGTGTAACAAAAGGGGAAGTAAACTACTGAGATGTTTTATGCCACAGTGCTCTAGTCTTATGGATTGAACTTCCCCATACAGATCATACAGGTAACAGCTCGTCAAGTGCACTCACAAGACACACTTGTTAAGAAAATAAGACCCGCTTTATTTTCTGCTAGTAGAGGCTGCAATTAAAATGAAACATTTTTTTAATATGCTTTTAACAACTGACAATTATATGACGAGTATAAAAAATCAATACCTGCATTCAAATGGTGTGGACTAAATATTGGCGCAAAATCCCACTGTGTTCCATGACAGAGTTCATTTGTGAGGACAACATCTCCATCCACTTTCCAAGTGGTTTTAGTTTTATAAACAGTCAGCGCAGATCAGAACTGTGGTAACAGAGTTAAATTTTGTGGTTTATATGTATGAAGTTTACGTTCTTTGAGTAGTTAACCATCTATCCAGCTTGTATAAGCATATCTTCTTTTGCAACCAAATGTTAGTATTTATTCTGAAAAATAACAATATGGAAAAAAACCCTAAAATTTAAATTTATAAGGTTTTAAAATGTTTGTCATCAGCAAAAATATACTTACTATATCATTCTTGAATAACAAGAAGATGGAAAAAATTGATATTAGAATTCATGTTTATTTTAACTTTTACAAATTAAACCCAAGTTATCTGAAGAAAACTGGAACAAAATAGTCAATGATATATCCTATAGCCCAAGAAAATGAATTAAAATCTTAGGAATTTATGTTTTCATTCAGCAAAATTCCACACAGACATAATCCTATAAACATCGCTCAGATTATATGATCTTGATGCACAAGAATCATTATCTTGCTTCTGCTGATACATTCCAAACCAAAAGAGTCTCAGAATTTGTCTGAAGTCTTAAAATTTTACTATATTACAACATGGACTGCCCAAAGGATGTGGTTCATCTCTCACCTTTCCAGAAGAAGGCTGCACACTACACAAAATCTAGGAAATTGCTTTGATTTGCTTCAATCAAATTGGTGATCGAGATCTGACTTTTGAATTATATTTCCTTAACCCCTACTCAAAACATCTTATTTTGTGCAAGATACATGAGTCTTTACCCACTCAACATCATATCTCTGTCCAAAAAATTACCTACCCTCTTATGCTCTAAAGAGCTGCCTGTATGTTTATATTTAGTTTACAAAAGCCATGTTTCATTAGTGATAGAAAATTATTCTAATGCTGTTTCTGGAAGGATTCAAGTAGAAGAATGTTAATCCAAAAGTTCATGAGGAGTTCATGAGGAGGTACTTCCTCCACTTCCTTTAATACTACAATTTGATCATATTTTCTTAGATGAGTTAAGTAGCCAAGTAGAAAAGATTCGTATTGTGATCTATGGCTGGTAAATCAAATGGCATTTGATTTTGTTAGTACTAACTTGATGTTTCAGAAATTATGAGATGCATTGGTTCATTGAAGGAGTCCCTTTAACCTGTGAAAGTATTTTCTGTGTGAATTCATCTGATGTCAGTGTTCTGAAGAAGAACAAGTCTCTCAGACTGCTTTTTTAGTAGTTATGGAGCTTTTCAATAGACTAATCCTCCATCTGACTCAAAGGAAACACAGGTGGAAACGAAGACCCTCTTTGCAAAATTGTAAAATGTGGTATGCAGGGGACATCAGATTTATTCACATGCCTTCTCTCCTGAGGATAGATCTTCTCTGCATGAAAGAGGTCCATAATATGGGTATGTGTGTGCTTTGCATACCGAGCAGAGAACTTCAGTGATTCATGTAATTTCTAGCTTACACTTAAGACTGATCATAAAATACAAGACAGATTTATATTCAAGATCTATTAGTGTTACATGAACCAAATAATACCTCAACTGAATAGAGACCACATAACATGATATATAAATTACAATAAATATAAATATTTTATAAGTATTTTTTGCGTTCATACTCACCTTCTAATCCTGATGTGGAAAGGTTCAACTGCACAATTTAAATATAAAACTCTTCTCCAGCCCTAGACCCAAATTTCATTTCAAAATGGGTAAATCAAAATGGCACATATAAAATACATACAAAATACACAGACACCCATTAGACTGCCTGTTCTTTAGGGTAAGGCTTTATCATGGTTTCAGTTTCTCCAGAAACTTTTTACTTCTTTCAATATCTTATATAACAATTTTACTCTTTCATTGTAACCTACCCAACATAACGGACTCCTCCCTCTGCATCTCCATGTTTACTGAAATGTGATTTTTCCTTTTATCTAAACACCAGATTAGACTTCTATATAAAATCTGAAGTCTAAGTCAAATTTGTACTCGGAGCAAATGGCATTTGAAAAACTCAGTCTTGAAATTCTGAACCTCTCACAACTAATGGAAAGAACCTCTCCCAACACAAGCACCTCAAGTTCCAATAAATTTATAGGGATTTACATCAGTGTAAATGCAAAATATTGAAAATAGTATAATGAATTTAGGTCACAATTTCCAACTGAAATCAAAACAAGCAGAAAAATAATGGGTTTGTCCTATTTGTCCTAATTATTCATGTTTTCGTCTTATTTCTGTTCCCTTTGCTTCAGAGTTCCCGTTGAGCAGCTTCTGTAAGGTAGTTGGACCAATGACCTATTCCAAGATCACACATTTGCGCCTGGATGGAAACAATCTCACTCGGGCTGACCTGCCACAGGAGATGTACAACTGCCTTCGGGTGGCCGCTGAGATTTCACTGGAGTGAGAAACCTGGGATCATCCAGTTCGCTTCCAGGGTCAGTAACTACAGGAATAACACACCATGATAGTGCTTCAAAATTAGGATATGCCTTAAAGCAAGTGTCAATCTGCATATTATCCATTCTGTTTGTTAATATTTAGCATGCACTTGGCAACCTTAAGGGAACGCGTGCATATTTTTACAAATGGTTCTGTTTAGAAAGCACAAGAATTACCAAATCTGGAGCAAACTATGCCTTTATCTGGCTAGAGGAGTTGATGAAAAAGATTCAACTTCATAAAAATCTGTATCCATGCATGCAATACATGCCAGCAAGTTCCAGACTCACAGGGAAGTCAGGGAGGTTTCATCATGGGTTATAGTGAGCAGTATGGGCTGGCCTGTGTAAATACAAGATTCCTAATTATCCTAATTGTCATGCCTTTTATCTATTGTTACCCATTACAAAGGAAAAAATGATTTATCAATCTACAAACAGTTTAAAATTTGCGAAAATATGTGTTCAGAGCTTATGACGTTGTTAAATTTATGGAATACATGAAATATAACAAGGAAAAAAATATTCAGGTTAAAAAATTGTTTACTCTTCTTTTTGTCATGCTTTCATTTAACTTTCATAGTAAGATTTTTATTCATTGCTGGTATAATTCTTATTTCAAAATAAGTCATATATATAAATATTTTTATTCAATTACTTGCATGCTACTTTTAACCAGACTGTAGAAAATAAAACATATCAAATAGTGTCCTTTTGTCCATAGCATTGTCAACTATGTTTCTTTCTTTTATAAAATGAAAAATATCAGGTAAAGATAAGAAAATCTAAGCTATTCTATTATTGTTAAAATTTATTGTAAGGTTAAATAAACTGTTTTCTCTACTTTGAAGTTTCATTATATTTGTACACATAATTTAACATGCGCCACTACACTTGTGTTGGCCAATAAATCCATACCTTATGAAGTTTGCAGTACGGGAATCACGGCACTACGAAAACGTGCAAGTTAATGTTTCAGCATTGTCAAAAGAACAGTGAAATCTCTCAGAAACCACAGGTGGAGAGCAAAATGCAGCTACACATGGTAAAGACATGCTAGTATATTCTACCCAGGAATAAATAGTCCAAATATTGTCAGCATCCAGGAACACACTAAAATAAATGTGTTAGTAGCTGAGAGCTGTAAGTGGCTGGCTTGCAAGCACAGATCATCCCACGGGTGCTATTTTCTTTGCAACTACTAGGCTATTAAACACTCAAACAGAAACTTTGCTAGTTTCTATAGCAAAACCAGAAACTATCACCCCTGAAAAAAAGCCTAAACCAATTCATACCAAACCATTTAGTCGGCACGTTGCCAACTCCAGATGTTCAAAATCAAAACACAATTCACAAAGAAACCTGGGACTTAAACAAAAGGAGATATTCAGAAAAAAATAGAAATATTTCCCTCCTTATTTTTTTCATTTTGGAATTCATAAATGTTGCTGCTTTTTTTACCCACACGCAGGAAGGATTGCCAGTAAAAAATGTTACAAGTAGGCTAGAATTTTCATTGAAGAATGAAGTCTAAATCTGGGGCTTTCTGAACACATCAGAGTGGGAATCACTGTGGAATAGCACCTAGGCATTGTAACATAGAAAAAGAAAAAGGAAGTGCATGCAAAACTCCCCAAAGAGAAGAAAAATGTATGGGAAATGGTTTTTAACCATTTCCAGAGAGCTTTTAATCCAGTTGTTCCCTTCATAGAAAAATACACTAAACATTAAGACTTCTAGAGCACGAACTGGTAATGAGATTTGTCACCTGATTGCTGTAATCTAACAACACCACAGAAATGTATTCTTCTTTTCAGCTTGTTTCAGCAAACCAATGACTTTTATGGAAAATGAAAGAGTGTGAACCGTGAGACTGAGAACCCGTTGAGGATATTTTCTACACGCTCTTATGTTGTAAAGAAAGCATCTGCAGTGTCTACAAGGCATTGCGATGTTCTGTTCAAGGCATACAATAGAAGGAAGCCCTCTGTCAAAAAAGCAAACAGTACCAATGACCTCCCTCAGAAACTAGGGAATTTTACAGCTTGCAATGAGCACTTGGTAAAAGAAAATGGCATTTGGAAGTACATTTTTATCTTGAACATCTCTTTCCTGTGGTTCAGAAATTCATGGTTAGTTGGGGAGATATGACATCGCACAGCTTGCTCCTCATGCTATCTGTGAAAAGCAAAATAGAACATGACATCCTTCTGCTAAAGGAGAGATCAGCCACTATATCTCTGCTTTCCTATTATGAGACTCAGAAGATCAGGTTTCTGCTTTTGCACTAATGAATGGTTCTAAATCACTATAGAGACTATTTAAGTGCCCCATCTCTATATATGTTACAGAAACTGATAGGCAACAATATATGTGTTCCTTAGATCTCATTTTATGAAAGCAACATGAATTATTTTCTAGACACTATGCAAAAATTCAGATGTTGGGCAATACTTAACAGAGTTAATGCCTTGGAAATTGAGTCAATATAACTTGCAATTTCTGCCCTTCCTGGGAAGGAAAGTGATAGACCTTGGTTATAAAGCCCTCGGTATTCTGGAAACTGTAAAACATGATGCATACATCTGTTTTTCCAGCTCACCTGGTCATATTACGAAATACCTATGTGTACAGGTGCAAACGTTACTTAAAAGTAGGCAATGTGAACAGATAACTCAGCTGCAGTAGCATGGAGAAAGTGGAATGGGTAAATAAGCCTGAATCTAGGACAACATGCTATGCAACCTATAGTATAGCTATACAATTTACTTACAATATGAGGTCCTCCTTGTTTCAGGTTAAAATTTTTAAATATATCATCAAACTCTCATGTGAAGTTTCATATGGAAGAACTAACAAAAATGAACAACTTTAGGAAAGACATGAATCTGAAAGCAGACATAAAAAGGAAACTGCTACAAATACAATGAAAATAAGTATTGCAACAATGATATACAAATGCCACTGACAAAAACCTTGCCCACAGAATTTTAGGAACTCGTCTGAAAGTGTGTTGCACAGCCATTCACAAAGATGGAGCTACCTTTCAAGCAGGCAAGCACTGTCTGATTTAAAAAAAAAAATTTTTCGTGTTAGGTTAAATTGCAGAAATTCCCTGGAAGGAACAAGCAGAGACACATTAATTTTTGGACTACTGGAATAATAAACCCTTCATGCCCTCTACAGCTTTATAAATCCAGCATAGTCAAACGGATCAAGAAAGGAGTGAGCAGTTAGTTGTTGAATAAATCTGTACTTCTAGTGCAAGGAGCCTGGCAGGGTCCTATCTCTGCTGCAAACTTTTCATTTTAGTGAAAGGCAATAAATAGGTAGTTGCTTAGCATGAACCAAATTATTTGGAAAACTGGGGACTAAAAGGAAAAACATCATTCAGAAAGGCAGTCTGAGTCGTTATAGGTACAGCTCTAGCAAGCATAGATTGAAGATGGTAGAAATTGTGAGATTAAAAAGCAAAATGAAGTTTGGTGGAGAGTCGCTAAGATGTAAACCTGTTCAGAGAACTTCCCTCAACTTTCTTCTTTCCAGGTGCTTCCCTTAGCCTCTCTGAATATACCATATGTCTCAGTCCATGTCTTATTGCAGTCTTCCACTGCCTAAAAGAGTGCTATAGAAAAAGTGTCCAGTTTTGGGGTGCATGGTGAAAGGGAACGGAGGCAAAGAAAAAGATCCAGAAAGAGAAATTCGAGCTGGACATACAAAAAAGTTATTCACAATAATTTCATAAAGCACCATCACAGACTGCCTAAGGAAGCTGTGGCCTCTCCATCCTCAGAAATTTTCATAACTTGCATGGGCAGTGTCCTGAGGGACAGATTTGTCTTTGAAGTTAGCCTTAGTTTTAGAAGGAGATTGAACTAAACAACCTTCAGATGTTTCTTCAAACTTATTTACAATTTCTGTGAATCTGTGATTCTAAGAATACTACTAACCAATGGAGAACAATATCAATTTTAGTAACCAGTTTTACAGCTTAAGAGTTAACCATGAAATTCATGTGGAAAATTTCTTGTTTCAGGTTCCAATCCATAATTCCAACTCCTATGATACTCACAAAATCTTAACTCAGCTGACATTTTGGATATAGATTCCATAGGCAGGAACAGTGGAATCTTTCTTTCCATATCTTAGCTGGCTTGTGCAAATCTGCTCCCATTTTAACACATGTGATTTACTCAGTAGGGGCAGTGAAGTCAGAGACCCATCCCATCTAACCCTCCCATGTGGGGCAGCACTGGCAAACATGCTACCATCCTAATGGACAGAGTGCTCATGGAGGACATTTTGGTTGTTAATTCTTTTTCAGATTTAGATATTGTTTAAAAGATTTCTCATCTGTAAGAAAAGAACGTAATTGGTAGGCCTTAAGGCTTTCGCACATAAATAACTCTCTTTTCTACTTAGTCTGAACAGTTCAACACCAGTTAGCACCGAGAAAGAAAAGGAGTGCTAACTGCACTTTAGGACACTCACCTTGAATGTAGAAAGGTCAAGTTCAAGTACCAGGGCAAATTTTCACTTCATTATGTAAAGAAAAGCAGCTACAGAGGCTGGAGCACATTCTATCACACTATAGCCAGGTTATGAGATAAGATTGAGATTGTGGGCTAAACTGGAACTAACTGTGCCCATATCTGCACATGCTGGAACCATCAGCTGTCTCAGAACAGTGACCTGCCTGAATGCCCAACTTGAATGAGTTCAAAAGTGAGACCGAGTTGCTCAAGGCTGTACCCTCTGAATAACATAAACACTTTGCTTTGAAAATCTCAGTTTGGATACTTTAAGCTGCTCTCACTTTCATGTTTTTGTGGACCTTTAAGGTTCTATCTGCTGCTTTTTTGCTTGTTTGCTTGTTTATCCATCCATTTATTTGTAAAGGTATACTTATATTATCAGGAGCTGAGGGTTTCAGTGGGCAAAAATATATCTCAAAATGTTTGTATTGCTACTCTCTAGTGCTGTAAGCATGATGCTTTGTGGGTGTAACTCCTCCCACCTGCTTTAAGAGGTGAATTATCTTCATTTTCATAATTTGAATTCTTAATCTACAGATCAAATAACACAATATTTTTAACAAGTTTTGATTACTAGAATTGTTTTTAATCTATAATCCCTCTTATGTGGTACCTCTGTGGTACAGCATACCTTTTTATTCTGAAATTATTAAAGAAAAGCAGAAAATAAAGTCTAATTAAGAAGGAAGTGAAGAAATTAGATAAATACATTAGAGGAGAAATCTTATTTACGGTCCATATGACAGTGTAGAAACAAAGGGATTTGGTCAAATGCACCTGACTTCTGAAGAAGAGGAAAGCTTTATTTTGGAAAAAGGACTTCTGTTCTCACAAAAGAGGGCAAAGCAAACCCATCTCACAAGGAAGTAATAAAGTATCATGGAGCTTTTCTTGTCCTCCAAGAAAGCACTCTTTGGTGATATTTTGAATTACAGTGTCTAAATCCATTGTTATGAGACACTTAAAAATATTTTTAAACGTACATGAAATAAATCCTACATTGTTTAAAATTGTTGAATTTTAGCAAATTTATTTGCCAGAAAACATAACTAGCAGCTTAATGCTAAATAATTTGCTGACTTTAGTCTTCTGTTCTTCATCAGACATGCAAAATCTCACACAGCTCCTAACTCTGGTGGAGCTGCTTGCTAGATCCACTCTACAGCATAGCTGCATTGCCAGGAGTTCCATGCTGTTATGGAGGCTCCTCCCTCTGTCACCTTTCCTTGCACAGCCCGGTCAGTTCTTGGATCGCTCGACTGGAACTCGTGTTTGTGGCTATGGGTGACTGAGTTAACATGCAGCCTTCACACCTGCCAAGAGAATGTGCTGTTAGATTTAACCAAATGAGCTGCTGCACTGTGCAAAAAAGCAGTTTTGTCTTTGTTCTGTGAGTCCCAGTGTGGGGCAATGCGTACAAGACTGTCGTGGCATTTGGTCAACTTGACTAGAGCACATATTCAAATAACTACAAAGACACTTTGGAACCTATTAAATAATACTTGTAGGAATATATTTCTATTGATGATAATGCTTTCATTGAAACGTGCATAATATTTCAGACAGAAGTACTAGAAGTCTTTAGAAATGTCATACCTTATAAACCAATTTAATAATAAGCTGTCTTGAAGATAAACAAGTCTTGAAATTCCTATTTCCATCATCTTACCAGTATCACATCACGTGATTTTGCCATCCATCTTACTATGTACACTGGTTTCTAAACTACATGAACAAATGGTTCCTGAACTTCACTTTTAGATTTCATCATTACAGTCATTTTTCTGTTGAAAAAGTAAACAGTAAGACTAATAAGTTCTCAAAATCATGTGCAATGCTGCATTGATTTGAAGAAGAATTTGTGATTATCTGTGTAAAAAAATGTGATTTTTTAAATTCAGGTTCCTAAGTTTGAGTATGAAGAATCATGCGATATTTTTATTCCCACCCTCAATTCAAAAGAAGGAAAGGTGTGTCGCACCTAAAGAAAATCACAGCCTTCAGCTGAGGTATCTATTATACACAGAATGCAGAAGGGATCTAGGTATCTACTGCTGGGATTCCTGGCTGCCACCATGAAGAGCACAGAATCATCTAAGAAAAGGGCAGGTAGTGTTGAAGAACACCCCTTTGATTCTTTAGGGTTCTGGAGAACAGCATGGTGCTTGGACAGGGATGGATGATGAATTCCCTGGAGCTGGGTTCCAGAGCTGTCTTCAAAGAAAAAGGTGGTGTCAGTTTGCATCAAAGTGCTGGGTGTCGAGAAATTTCATCTACACTGTAAAGACTTAGTTTCAATGTGTTCCATCTGAAAGGATAATCAGCGACCGGAATAGTCATGGTGAGTGAGATTTGAGCTTGAAGCTGGGACTCTGGAAGAAAACTCAAGTGCTTTGGGAAATGCCAGCTCTTGAAAGTGATGACTGATATTGCAATTTAAGAAAATAAAAATCACATACTCTAATGTTTAATTTTAGTATTTCCCAAGAGTATCTGCATTAAAAATTAGAACAAAAATTACTACAATTAATGGAAAATAAGAGCTGATTTTTCACATAGCTTATGCCATTTGGTTTTTCTTTCTAAGTATTAAAAAAGCCCCTGAACCTTGAATTTCTCATGTGGCAAAATCACTATAGCAGAGCATTATTATAAGGGGAATAAAATATTTTTTTCATTTAGTTGTAGGAGTTGTCTTTTATGCAACCCTTGTCATTCATTTTAGAGGATGGAACTTTATAGAAGTTTAAACTTCTTGGAATCCATTGTCTTACTGTGGGGGTATAAAATGAAGATAAATTAAAATATTTTTGGACTTCTTTAACAGCAGCAGAAAATAAGAAAACAGAAGTTAACATAAATTAAGGATAAGGATATAATTAAAGGATAGTGAAAACAAACTGGTTTCACTTATGTTATCTCAGAATACTTAATCCTTGATGGTCTATGTTTCAAAACTGCAGGTTTACAGAATGGGCATCAGAACACTAATACATGTTTTCATTTACCATTATTTGTCTGGAAAATATAAATCATCTAAATAGCTATACGTGAGCCCAATAACTCAATACATGTGTGTAACTGATAAATGCATGTTAGGTATTTAATTTAAGATAAATTTAGCAGTTTAAAAATTGAGTCCCTAGGTAGGATGGATTTGTTTCAGTCTTGAAATTGTTGAAAGCATGAAAACAAACTAAAGTGAGAGATTGACAGCAACATTTACATAGTAGGTAAAGTAAATCTAGCGAGCCAAAACAAATACCAGATCTTGGCATTGTATCATGGAACCTTTATGGTGTCACTGCTGTAAAGAGTTCAAAACAGAGAGAAAGGGAACAGAGTGCCAAAAAATTATTTAATGAAGCATATTCAGGAGACCAGTATATTTCCCATAAAGCTGAGCCCTTTTCCATAGTTGTTCTTTTCTGAAATGTGTTGCTCTGCAATGATCTCTTTCAGCTAAGCTACTCAGTTCCCACTGTAGTTTTTACAAGGGAGTGAAGCTGTGCAGAAAGTAAACTGCTAGAGTTTTGTTTCTGGACTTTTAGAATAGGAGCTTATCTTCCTAAATCCTATATAAACAAGAGATCAGGTGACATGTCCACTTCACAAATTAAGCCAGTCAAACTGTTCCACAGGGTTTCTTTAAGCAATGTATTCTGATCTAAACTGAAAGCTCCCCACGTAAACTCCCTACACTTCAGCTGTCTGCATGTGCACAAAAAATGCCTATTTAAATAAGAAATACAATTTCTTCCTCTGAGAGGTCTAAGAAGGCAATTCTAGACTTCTAGAAGAGGTGCAGCATTCCTGCTCCGAAGTCTGTTTTGTTTTAATTTCTTTTGTTCACTAGGAATGAAGTAGAGTAAAATACATCCATAGGAGCAGGGTCTGGAACATCTGGGCTGGTCCTTTGATCTGTCTGCAGGGTCCCTTGGGCTAGCCTGAAGGGCTCAGTCATCTGCTTTCTTTTAGACTCTTTGATCTTGCTGACCTTTTGTGGCTGTTTTTTAAAAGGAGCAGCAGATATTATTAATTGAGATATATCACTGTCTGGTGGTCAGGGAAATGTTTGGAAATAGAAGTTTTGTCTTTTTGACTCTGGCTAAAACTCAGAGCAGCAATGCAGAAAGAGAGATCACTACATGCCTGTCATCAGAAGTGAAAGAGGCAGACTGAACCCTGAGTAAAAGTCAGCGCCCCCCTGAAGATGTCTGGAGCTACCATTGGAGTATAGGATGAGGGATACACAAACCGGACTTGCTGTCTTCAGCTTTTGAAGCACTACCTTTTCTCTAGTAACCATGAAGATAATTCAAGAGCCTGTTTCAGGTGAACTGCTTGTCCTGTGGAGCAAGGCACAGAGCTTCTTATTAAAGTACTGCCCAAATTTAGGCACCCAAGATTGCAGCCTTTGCTGAATGGAGCAATCCACAGGGCTAATGAACAAGCTCTGCTTGCAGTATGCTCCTGGCTTTGCCGGTGGTGAACTATACACATGCTTGATGCTTAGCAGACCTTGCTTCGAATTAAATCTGAGACATATGGCAGCCATTACTGAAAGAAAGCAATGCATTTTTTCACTGTCAGCAACTCTGATGCTGAAGCAGAATAACAGCTCCAAACAGCCCTCCCAGTTGTCCATTTCTCCTCCCAATGGGTCTATCTTTTTTACTCTTCTAGTCTTTCCCAAGGTTGTGAGCTGTTTTAGTTTCAAGCATGTACATTACTACTCTCAAGGAGATGTTACAATCATAACATTGCAATTGTCGATGCTCCTTGCTTTTTTATACATTTTTAATACAAATTCTCTTGATTAACAGTGTGGATTGAAAGGAGACACATGGAGTAAAAATCCTGCAGTAGCTTGAGACGTCTTTCTTAAACTAGAACAATCCCAACAGTACCTCTTAGAAGTTATCTCCAAAATTCAGAGTGGGTATCCATAGTCTTTTTACTGTAATACTTTTTCCACTTCTTTTTATTGTTGTGCAAATACCTTTCATAATGTTACTTTTTGGAATATTGTTCATGGTCTCAGGAGCACTTCGTGTTTCACCGATACTTGCCTTTTATCGCTCAGCTTCTCAAGTTAAAAATTACCTCATTAACACAAAAGTCTTAGCTGTCTCTCACTGAAAATAAGGTCCTGGAAAGAGCCTCAGATTGGATATGCAAAACAAAAAGTCTCCCAAACCATTAGTCATTTTTGAAAATCTTGGCCGTGGTCTTTTATTAGTCTGTAAAACTTTATCACTATATAGTGCAACCTTTAAATAAGAAATATTTACACCAGATGATGGAGGATTGAACAGAACAAATGCATGATATGTGCATAATCTTGACGGTTTCATGGAAAGCAAGCTTTCCGCAAAGTCTGCTTAGACACCCAAGCAAACACTTATTTCTGCAGAGATATTTCAAAAATTTTTGCGTGCATATAAGAATACATATTAAGTTGTCACACCCTTGCTTCCTGATTTGGAGGACATTTCTTGTCATTTTTGTTCTGTTCTTGGTTTGCATCAGAAGAAATGGAAATTCACATTACTGAGAAAGTCTTAGAAAAGGTATTTTGCTTTTTTCTTCCAATGAAGAAGTCCTTCTATGAATGGGATGGAAACGTGTGTTTGATAAGGATCAAATACCTGGCCTCTAAATCCACAAAGGGCAGATCGTGACCCCTTGCTGAACAGTATTTCATACAAATAGTACCACTGCCTGCCACAAGGTAAACAGCAAGTCCCTTTGCCAGGGACTTCTGTGATAACATAATGAATATCTGGACATGATTAGCAGGTAAAAATAGCAGGTAAATTCAGACCACCAAGAAGCATAAGATACATCAATCTTTTTTGTTATTGCTAAACGTAAACCTCCGACAACATGCATTTAAGTGTATCACAGCAGATATCTGCCATCAGGACTCGCAATTTTAGACCCTTCACTACAACATTCAGGATGGAATCGGCTCGTTCTTTAGTGGCAAAGAGACCTCAGTGCCTCTATATTCTCTCTACACACTTCGTGAAGGTTTAGCGCAAATGCAAACCAATTCTATATTGCACTGCTTGTTGTTTATGAGAATCATAGATGCACTTTTCATGGGGAAGCCTCCTTAAATGGCTCCCAACTGGACATACAACTATTTTAAATTTCACACAACAATACCTCTCCCCACCTCCCTTGAATGGACTCCATCTGACCAGCATCCTTGTCACTAATGTGGGGTACCAACTCTGCTGCAGGCGGTCCAAGTCTTAAACATTTTAAGTTCTAGGTGTTTAAAGTGACATTCATAATGAAAATAGGGGTTTTTAATGACTTTTGTCCTATAATTAGTACATCTGCTTAAAACTAGAACCTTTATTTTTAGGTATAGATATAAATTAATTTAACCTAATTTAAACTATTAAAATATTCTGCTTACTATGCATGATGGAATCAGTTTTATACCTGCTTTGTAAGAAATCCTTGATAATCTTTAAGAGGTTTTGGAGGGCCTGGAGTTCTAGTAGAGTGAAACACTTAAGCACTTATTTTATTTTTAAGCACATATACAATGCAAAAATTACTGACGGTAAGGATGCATTTTTGCCTAAACAAGAAACACGACGGTGCAAACATATATTCATGAAAAAAATTTATGACATGTTTAACATTAGACTTACTGAAGTCAGTGAAAGGTGCCCATGTATTTAAGGTTTGCTTTCCTTTTTTTGACTACTTTTGGTCTTTTCTGCTTCTAAACTTCTTTTGAGATATTCTGAGTTTAAGAAGTAAGGTTTTAAAAATTATTAAATAGGTTGTTACAGGTTTTATAGTCAAAATCAAACAGATGAAACTGAATTAAAATAATTATGCAACTAAGTTTTAAAACTAATATAACTCATTAAAAGTACCAGGATATATTTTATGTTTTCAATATTTGTCATTAGCTTTTCCCTTAAAATATTTATGTTCTGGCTTTGAACAGGAATAGTTTTTCTGATATGAAGTTACTTTAAGTTTGGACTAAGAAGGAAAACAAAAATCTTCCAAAATACTTAATGTGAGAAATATGTGTCTATATTTGGAGAGCAAGTTGGCTGCAAAGAGTTTGCTTTAGATCAGTGATAAAAGAAAATTGCAGGAGGCACTGGGGAATATCATAATTTCGTAGAAATATCTGTAAATATCTCTCTGAACAAAAAGGAAAATGTAAGATTTAATCTTTAAAGAACTGAAAATATGTTATTAAAAAATTCTTAGCAAATGCTTTTGCTCTCTTCTTCTCCTAATCAAGAGTTTTGTCTTTAAATGGCATGACAGCATCTGCATTTAATAAAAATCAAATAAAATATTTCCGTAGAAACAGATGGCACTGGTTTTAATTCTTTGTGGCCAATTCAGGTATTATGAGAATGAATTATGATGTAAGTGAGCTTTGCGTGTAAAGTATCTTCTAACAAAAATTTTGAATAAATGTACATTTTAGGTTACCTGTTTCATCTAGACCAGCTCCTCTCATCTGATAGAACATAAAAAATCAAATGTCTCCAAGCTCTGTGGCTGCTTGACATTAAGAGCAGGATTTCCTTCTTTCCCTGCCTAGGTGCTGAGGTGCCTTGGCTATTTCAGGGGTTAAAAGCTGTAACCACTGATGCGTATATATGAGGCTGTATTCCTAGAACACTGCTTGTAGCCTGACTCAAGCTATTACAGTCTAACAACAGGGACCAATAGAAAGAGAAGAAGATCCAAGAAAGCTGAGGTAAGCCCAAACTCTGAAACAATGTCAAACTAGAAGCAATAGCTAATAAGGTGTGCAAGGAAACACATCTGGGAATACTAGTATGTACTTCCAGTTTTATATGCTGCTAATTCTTAGGAGGACAGGAAACAAACACAGTGGTTAGCAGCCAAAAGCGGTGAATTTACAGTGATTTCTAACTGGCTTCAGATAGCTCCAGGAACTTGACTAACAAGGTAAATTGCTTTATATTCCTTTTTTAAAATGTTATTAAGTTTATGAATATTTACAGAGTAAGAAGATTGCAAATTCACTGTGTAAAATAGAAATGTTATTCTTTAGAAATATTTTATTTGTCCCTTTCTTTGGAATACTTCCAGACAGCAGTTTCTGGGGCTGGAAAAGCTATAGGATACTGCACTTGTTACTGCTAATAACAATGTTGAAAATTATTAAATTACTACATATCATATGCAGCAACCTAACTGAGTTCTTAACCTTACTGATGCATTAATCCTATGAGAGAATTTACTTTTTATTTAAATACTATTTTTGCCAAAACCAACCTCCTAATTTTGACCAGAAATTTCAGCTATCAGTCTTTTGCCTCTGCATTGCAAAATGCTTGTTAATCTTCATGAGACAGTAAGCAAGCTAACAGAGTTTGTAAAGCACTGTTTTTGTGGTACACAAATATTTCCCTTCAGAGCAAATTATCAGTAATGATTTTGTTCATCATTTAATGGTGGAAGAGACTAAAAAAGGCAAATAATTAAGTAGGAAAAATAGTTACAAGATGCATAAGTGTATATGAATAGTTTGGTTAGGATTTACTTTTTGTGGATATATTTTGGTTGGGACTTATGTCATTTAGAGCAGGCATTTGTTTTGTCTCTTTGCTTTAGGGAAGGAAATTTGTAACTTTGGATATGAGAGAGCGAGTGAGGCGGGGAATGGATTAGTCAAACATATTCCTTCCAAGCTTTTTAAGAACATGCCCAACAAACAGCTGTTAAAACACTACTTGATCTTCCACTTTTCAATGAAGACAAAAGACCCTGGAAAATCTTATCCAGATGCCATTATAATTTAGGACAGAGCAAAAACAGAAAAGAGGGTGTGATTAACTTTAAAAGGAGGAACACTGAGTACAATAGCATTTATATCATCATGGTAATGATATATTTTCTGAAGATTATCCATTATATAATGTAGATTATAGTTCTGTACAGGGAAACTTACACAAAGTTAAAAGAGGCACTGATTTATTGCCTAAAAATGATCCATATTATCCTGCTCTTTGAAATGACACTTGGATGAATATCAGTTAAACTGGTAGCCAGTGTGCAGTCTAAGCTGAATCAGGGAAATGTTCCTCAACATATAGTACTGAATTGTTTATGCCTCTTATACTACTTTTCATTTTTTCCTTAACATGCCATGGATAATACCCTGGAGGACAGAATTTGGCTGCTTATAAAGGAAATATTATTTTATATGCAAAACTGTTTTGTTAATCTAGTATGCTGCTAGGGAGTTTTGTTGAGAAACAGCTAATTGTTTTTTTCCCCTTCCAAGGCAAACACCATGATTCTAAAAGTCTATACAAGCCTTTTGCTCTTATTCTTGGTCAATTCTGTGTGGACTCGAACTGTGAGACAAGTCTATGATGATCTGGATCCTGACCATTGGTCTCACTATACTTCTGAGTGTCCACAGGAGTGCTTTTGTCCTCCTAGTTTCCCCAATGCATTATACTGTGATAACAAAGGACTTAAAGAAATACCTCCAATTCCAGCAAGAATTTGGTACCTCTATCTTCAAAACAATCAAATTGAAACAGTTTCAGAGAAGCCTTTTGTGAATGCCACTCATCTGAGATGGATAAATCTGAACAAGAATAAGATCACAAACAGTGGAATTGAGAGTGGTGCTCTGAGCAAGCTGAAAAGACTGCTTTACTTATTCCTTGAAGATAACGAGTTGGAAGAGGTGCCTGCCCCATTACCAGTGGGTCTGGAACAGCTAAGACTAGCTAGAAACAAAATCTCCAGAATCCCAGAAGGAGTCTTCAACCACTTGGAAAACCTTACTATGTTAGACCTGCACCAGAACAGTTTGTTGGACAGCGCTCTTCAAAGTGACACCTTCCAAGGACTCAACAATCTTATGCAACTCAACATAGCAAAAAATTCACTCAAGAAAATGCCTTTAAGCATTCCAGCTAATACACTGCAGCTGTTTTTGGACAACAACTCCATCGAAGTTATACCAGAAAACTACTTCAATGCAATACCCAAAGTGACTTTCCTTAGGCTGAACTACAATAAATTATCTGATGATGGTATCCCTCCAAATGGGTTTAATGTTTCATCTATTCTAGACCTACAGCTGTCTCACAATCAGCTCACTAAAATTCCACCCATCAATGCTCACCTTGAGCACCTTCATCTTGATCACAACAAAATCAAAAGTAAGTGTGTATTACCAGTGTGGGACCCTTCAAAACAATAATTATTTTTAAATGTCTACTTAACTATGAAAGTGCTCTTTGAGATAAAGTGATTAAAATCATAGAATCATTGAATAATTTGGGAAGGAAGGGGTCATTTATTCCAACCTTCCTGCAATAAGCAGGGACGTTTTCAAATAGATGAGTTTTCTCAGAGCCCACTCCTGACCTTGAAATTTGCCAGGAATAGGACATCTGCCACCTCTCTGAGCAAAATGTTTCAATGTTTTACTGATTTTACAGCATAGTTATTCTACTAAGATTTATGTCCTCAAAAGTTTTCCATTTTGTGTAAATGATATGAGGTTTTGTACCCAAGGCAACAAAAGCCTGTTGGATTTCACAGTTTGACTTCTAGGACGGTTTCTAAATTCATCCAGGTATAGTGGGGATGTGGTGGTTAGGGACATCACATACTCTAAAAAATGAAAGTATCTGCTCAGTACATACTTTTTTTCATGCCAAAAGCCAAAATAAAAGTGATGACATTTTATTCACCACTGCACAGAAGGAAGCCAAGTTTCTATATTTATCTTCCCATCATGGTGATTTAATTGAATATATGGTCCCTTATCACACTTTTGTGCCACTGTAGTTCACAAATATACTAAACATAATGGTTTGGCTTTTATATGAAACAAGGACCTATGAAAGGAAGATACCTATTAATAATTTACATTTATTCACTGCATTTGTCAAAATAAATGTATGAAATCATGTAAATAAATTTTGTGTTACTGGCACATATTTAAGTGGCATGCAAGAATTCTAACACTTAATTAGAGTTAAAGCTTATGACAGATGTTGTTTCTGAACATATTTAGTTGCCCGCTGGTTACAAAGGGAGTTATTTTAATTGCTTCACTGAGAGGCCTCAGGTGCAGACTTTACTCTGTCACTTTGAGTGGACACAAAATTGAAATCAATGGAATGTAGCCTGTCCAGTTTAAGAAGAGTTTTGTGTCTAGGTAGTATTTAAAGAGCTGTCCAGTTCTCTTCTCTCCCTGAATAAGTTTGAAAAAGCTTAAGACCATGAAAATTACCTTTGTGGTGTGTGCAAACTCAAGTCCCACATTCCAATGACACATTAGTAACTATGAAACTGAATCCTAAATCTTGTATCACTTAGTGCCTTTACCACTTTTCATAATTCATTACCAACTTAAGCACAAAAGTGACTTTAGCAAAAAAAGGAGTTCTTAGTAACTGAATATAAAATAGTTGCAACCTGATACCTTAAATGAAAATCAGGTATTATGTAAGGCGAATTTTACCACATAGCATAATTGTTCAAGAGATAAGGGATAATGACATAGTCTTCATGAGACATTGCTCTAATAGATGATAATTTAAAGGGCTTTTAGGACTGCAAATAAGGAATTTACTTCCATCAAGCCAAAGTAATAAGAGCTGACAGTAATACTGAAGATTGGTCTTCTTTAACCCAGATCAGTCATTACTTTAAAATAATCAATGTAAATGGTTTGAATGAAAAATATCTGTAAAGTCCTGGATCTGGTTTCTTCACAAAAGAGTCCTTCTGAAGGTTTACTTTTATGTGTGCAGTATAAGCCCTTTTCATAGTATAAATTCTCAGGTATTCCTCCACAACTGCAAATCACTGCTTTATTTTCTGTTGGTGAATCATAGTTACACTGTTGTCATTGAGAGAGTTCAGACATTGACATTTCTATGTAAATACCATTTGTCTATGTTTTATTGTATCTTATTTTGTAATATCAATTCTTTATGTAAGTGAACAGCCTTATTTCTCCAGAGACCATTTGTGAAGATATAAGGCCTTCTTCTGAAGCCCAGGAAAGCCAATGATAGCCTCATCCCTTGTCTCAGTGGAACAAGAATTTCTCCTGCAGTCCCTTCCATAAAGATCTCAATACACAGAGGAAAAAACTATTCTAATTTTGGAAGTAAAATCAACTTAAAACCAAAGCTAATTATGGCTCCAACAGATTTGCACCACATTTGTTCCACTGCATTCTAAAACACACATGCCTACATATTTACATAGGAGATACACTTGTGAGGCTCTGGAGAGTTGTTAAATAGTGGGAAAGAGAATGTTAAAGTAAGCAAAGAGAAGGCACAAAATGATGATGTAGCAAGTGAGCAAGGGTAAGCAGGTGGTATTACAGTGCTGTCAAAGGAGGGAGCAAACAGTTATGTCCCCTAGAAGAGTACCAGAAGGCTGAGCTAGATAGATACTGTGAGCTAATATTATTCCACATGTAGAGAAAGGGAGAAATCCTTGGGTCAAGCACCTAAAGTTTGTTTCTAAATTATAAGTTTTACTGGAAAAGAAAAAGGATCTTCTGCAGTTCCTCAGCAGACATAGAGTACTAGCCATTAATAAGAACCTCTTTGGCTGTTTTCCTTTACAGCAGCTCTAGGTTTCATCTTTAAATATTATAGGGCATAACAATTCTGTTGACAAGTGGTGAAATTTATCTTCTTTGAATAAACTATCCTAGAGTTTTTTTAATCTAATTTGTGGTCGTCGTACAGGTCTCCTACTCAATGGAAAAAGATAGACAATGGCATAGGGAAATTCATCCCATCTTAAGGAGCTGTCAGTCCCCTTTTGGAAGCATTCATCTCTCTCTAGAGTTTATGAACAGAGTCTAAATGGTTTTCCTAGACTAACACTTCCACATGGATCAGTTTAGGCATGGTGAATTGTATCTGTGGAAGGAGAGACCTGTTCCTCCTACTTAAACAAAATTCAGCAATATATCCATGAAGAGGATTGAAAGAGAGAAAGAGAGCGAGCGGCTTTTACTCCCCTGATAGTTTGGGTAGGATTTACTGTTTATGGGAACAGAACAATAAAACCCAAACCACTTCATACCACACATCATCAGGAAATAACTTCTTCCTAGGTGGCCTGTGGTTAGATAACTGCTGCGTCACTTCAAGGCTGGAGTAATTAACCCAGTGAAAATGAGTGCAGTGAGATAGTTCCTAGTTCGGAGAAGACAGAGATTTAGGATACACTTCAAGCCATCTTGTCTTCTTTGAACTGTAGTGCTGACCAAACAAAACAGACATTTTGTGCTAGATAGTGTTGATTCACCTAAAACTTTCAATAGCTGCTTTCATAATGAAAATTCTCAAGCTTTCTTTGTTGTAAATTCACACATAAAAATAAGTTGCAGCTTGTTTCTTCCAAGAATATCAAAAGCTTTGCCAATATTAATCAAATTTCACAAGATAGACAAATACATTTTGATATCACAGATATAACAAAAGTTTCAGGCCTTGGCCAACTAGATGTATTTATCTAGTTTCCATGACAAAGATAAAGTCCACTTCTAAGATGTTGCAAATATCTGGGCAGTTTTTCAAAATAGAGTGGAGGGAAAAAACAAGAGTAAGTTATGGGAAAAAGAGAAAAGTAAGTTATGTTGGTTTTTTTTTACATCATAACATTTATCTGACTTGGGGGGGTTGTAGTCAGAAGATTTGTGCATAGTATCATTACTAAATAAAAAGGGAGAAATTTTTTTTCCTATTTTTTTGTTAGTAAAAAAAGTATTCAAAAAAATCTGTTACATACACTTTCTCAATTCACTTTTTTTCAGTTATTCTGGGGCCAAGATCCTCAAGTAGTCAGACCAATCAGAAAATATCATAATTTGGTCAAAGGAATTTGACATCTTTGATAAACAAACACCACTTCAGAGTTTTCTAGAGGCTGTTTTGAGGCTGAAATAGGGCAGCAGCTGCCTGACTACTTAACAACTGAAGACAAAATATAAAAAGCATTTTAGCTAAGTGACAGCGCAGAGGTAACCTAGAGGAGACAAAGAGCCCAAGCTATTGAACACTTAAGAACATGGGTAATGATTTAAGTCATAGTTTCAAATTTTATTTGTACTGAAACAAACTATGTGTTGATGCAAATAGAATTTTAAGGATTTGTCGGCTTTCAGATTAGGAAGAAAAAATATCCCATTGCACGAGTTATATTCTTGCAATTAAAACCAACTCCACCTAATAATGTGAGAGAACAGAAAAGTACAGATGTTAAAAGTTAAAAACACTCTACAAAAAGTTCCTCTGATTCAATACTACCATCATTTTGAATGCAAGAAATTCATTAGGGAATATTATCAGCCTAAAATTAATGTACTGTCATTGAAATAAGATGTCAAAACCCCACAGCACTAATCTTTCCTTGCTCACTCAGAGTGTAAAGAGCTATTTCTCAATGCTTACCATGTAGTTGTCTAACTTACTATCCTCTTTGTCCAACTTTAAATTATGCATCTAGTGGCCTTTTTTCACATTTGGAGCACAATAAATATGTGATTCACTGATCCAGACCACATTATATGAAGATGCATTTTTTTCTCCATGGACAAAGTATTTAAATGGTAACAAAAGCAGCCGTCTCCCCTGCTAACATCAGTGGAAGTTTACTTTATTTGTGTCCTAAGTGAATTTTGTCTTCATGAACTTCTGCCATGGAAATAACCTAACATGTTGATCTACATTTTCAGGTGTCAATGGTACTCAAATATGTCCAGTTTCTATTGCCTTAGAAGAAGACTATGGTTATTATGGCAACATCCCTCGCCTCCGGTACCTTCGTCTGGATGGAAATGAAATTCAGCCTCCAATCCCATTGGACATCATGATTTGTTTCCGACTACTTCAAGCTGTTGTCATATAAAGATATTGCAGTGTCACTCTTTTACTGTGAGAGTGCTAAGATAGAAGTTTTGCTGGAATGAAACTTGTTCTAACTCATAAATCAAGAAGTAACAGCTTTATCTGACTTTTTTTCTTTCTTCTCTCTTTTCTACGACTGAAAAGATTGTTCTTTCAGAAGGGATTTTGTATGGACCTCAAACATGTGCTTAACACCTTACCCTATAAATTCATAACATGAATATATTGAAGATCATCAGTGTAAGATCCCAAGTATTCCAAAGAATATTCTTGCCTACTACATCTTTCTTGTCAAATGTGACAATGCCTACCCTGATAACATCATTTCTACAGAGAGGTTATATGTCCTTATTTTGTTATATAGTAACTAACACAATGAATTTGGGTGCACTTGGCCAAATGCATATGCTAATAAAATCATGAGCTGCATGATTACTAGTTATCAGAACTGCCACTGACATTTCAGATAGTGACTCGTGGTGAACAACCACTTAACATGCAAATAACCCATAAATTGCTGTCATCTTTTGAAGACTAATACTTTTAAGGCAAAAAGTACATGAGGCTTAGCATCCAAAGCAGTGTACTGAATATATATCATTGTAGGGTTTCATTCAGTGAATTTCAGAACTGGAATAAACTGATCCAACTCGAATCCAGGGACAAGAGAACATGAGATATAATCGTGTTGTCTCCAAGTCCCAGTTTTCTGCTGTTTTGTTCCATTTCTAGTTTTGGCACCATTTCTTTCTGCAGCTTTGGGATTTTCATTGAATATTTGGTTAATTTTAGTTTGCAGAGAGATACAACCAAGAATAGTAATGATTACATATTTCATGAAATAGGTACTTCATAAAAATTTGAATGGCTAATTAATGCAATGGTGATGAATACATCCCCTCCCAATTATTTACTGAACTAGGAAAGCACTTGCATAGGAATTGTATCCTTTAAGCAAATACAATCAACTCAGACCAGAATTCAGCTATCTGCTAACCCACATACATGCACACAATAATACTGGATTTTAGAGAAGTCCAGATAAATAGAACAAAATACATTAATAATTCACTAACAAGGGAGATATCAGAAAGCAACTTTTTATGAAATATGGTTGATTTAATCAAATCTGGTTGATCTTTTTTTCTATTTTACAATATTAGCATTCCAATGAATGACTTGAATATTAGAGTCAGCTATTCACTGAGACTATGACATTCTTATTTCTGCTAGCCAGCACAACAGACTATCCATCAGTCATTATTTTAGTCTTGCATTTCTAGATAGAAGCAACTAGTTGCTCGTCGATACCTTGCATCTATTGCTAACATTTTAAGACTGGCCTCAGTAGCCAGCATTTAAAGACTATGCATGTGGTATAATTTTTGCTTTGAAGATTAGATATTTTCTTAAAAGAAGATTTTTAAAAGTGTTGAGAAGTGCAATTTTTAACAATCAATCCTTTTGATCTGAAAATCAGGCCTTATTCTGCTCCTGAGAACTTGTGGAAACAACGTAGTATAGAAACCCAGCATAGGAATAAACCATTCAGAAATCTGATCCCTAAAATTTTATTTTTGCTTTTATTTTTATGTGATTGCTGAGAAATTTCTGCCCTTCTAGCAAAAGTATTTTCTGTATCTCTGTGTTCACCCTATATGAAAAAATACAGATTTAAAAAGTCTTTACAATATGTATGCATGTTTAGCTATGTTCTTTACTCAGTAATAGTATAGTAATTTATTTTTGGAAAAAGAATTATATGACAATACAACTAATTAAATTATAACAATAATTATGTTCTTGTTCTTGGAAATTAATTTCTACTTTAAACAATGAACAAATACATTTACTCTAAAGTGAATATTCACAGGCATATATGCATATTATTAATATTATTTACAGTTCTAATCGTACAGCAAAGCATCTTGAAGATTCAGTGAAAAATTATTACCCTTTTAGGTACCATATACAAATTAAAGAAAAGACTAAACTTTCCCCAAAGAGATGTCAAGCTTACATATGAGAAAGCTTGATATGTAAAATCAAGATACTCCATTTGCTGGATAGGGGCATTATATGATGGAATCAGGAGCACAAGATCTGATGAAATAATTTTTAACAGTTATTTTCACCAGCTGTACTGCTATTTTTCCAACTCAGTGTAATGTGGAAATCCTTATAAATTAGTCCTTCTAATAGTCAGTACTACGCTATGCAACAATTCTAGAACACATGCAGACTGATGCTCAAGATTTGTTTTTGTCAAGTCCCAGTTAATCTGAGTGAAGTAAAAATTCGTGATGCATCTTAGGACAAACTTCTATTGGGCTGAAGAGCTGCTGCTGCCAAGTGCTCTGTGTTCTACACCTTTGATGCTGTGCACTGACTCCACATCTGGGAACTATTCAATAAAGAGAAAATATTAAGTATTCTCACTTAGGCTAATTTGTTCCATCTTGATGCTCTGTCCCAGAACCAGCTCTATGAAGTAGAATAAAAACCAGTTATTTTGCTGCAGTGACTTTCACAAAATAAATCAATACTGATTGGGGTTAGGCTTCTTTACTGCATGTACATGGCCATTTGTAACAGTTTTAATATTCTTAGATGTCCTGGGAAAGTTGGTGATATTTCCTTTCAGGCTACAATAGCAGGCCTAAATTGCATTATTGTGCGGTTCTAAACAATGTAGGCTTTCAGCCACTACACAGTCAATTCATTCATTGTGCCAGAAGACTATAAAGGAATATGTAAAACACATTGTCTTTTTACCAATGTTGAGAGCTGCTAATACAATGTAAAAAGCATCACTGTGATTGAAAATTTGATGTTAATTCTTCCTAATCCAAGATTGCTCTAAGACTCTCCACTGATATTTCCTGATTCAGAAAAAATTGTGTTCTTTTCCACTGAGAGGAGGGAGGAGCACACCTCTCAGCTGTCCTGTCTGAAAGTACAGCTGGCATCATAGAACAGCCATTTGCTTCGCTTACTTGTCAGAACACATTGCAAACAGTTTCAAATGGAATACTGTGTACAGATACAAAGACATTTACAAGCACGAGAAGCTGAGAACAGGTCACCACAAGCATTCTGCAGCCGTGGTCGATCACTAATCTAACCACAAACGTGTAGTGCTTTTTGCAGAAATCCATGTCGCATATTAGGTAATTTTGAAATTAGGGTTGTTAACGCAGATGTGCTATCACCTCAGCCCAGGGTACAGACAGTCCCCCTGTAAAGAAAAGCTTTAAAGCAAAGTGAGAGACTCAAGAACTGAAAAATACCCAGATGTTTCTGACATGTCTGCTAGCATGATTGGAGGCTGGAATGCTGGATCTATCACAAGGCTGTGGGGTTTTATAACACAGCTGGCTCTGCAGGAAGAAAAGTCCTTTTCAGATGCTGCCAGCATAGTTAAAAATTTAGCCACATGTGTGGTTCTCTCTGCTCCATACTATTCTCTGGTATTTTCTGTTTGTTTCTCAATAGTCCAGTTTGTTACCACTACTCTTATTCAACATTTTTAGGGAAAAACACCACAATAACAATCATGCATAGATGCCAATGGCCACAGAAGCTTGTATGACACTTGAAGGAAGAAACACAAACACTCTGGCAAAAATGTGGAAGACAACTAAAAACTAATTTGCATGTTTGCAATTACTAACTCCAGCAAATATCCTGTGTCATTGAAGAGCTTTTCAGTCACCCTTGCTGCACCCAAATGGTTTCCAATGTTTGCTACGAGTGGTTGGTGTTCACTTTCCCTGCCTAGAAAAACTATTTGCTGATATCAAATTGCAGCTAGTTTCATTATCTACCTGGAATCAGATTACTGCAACATCTATATTTCTCTGTTGTTGAACAGCTGGTATCTTCTGCCATGCGTGGCTGGTGCTGGGCTGAGAATCCTTGGCATTGTTAAAGTCAGTAAGCTGATATCTTTTGACTGAAATTCTCCTCCACAATTGCATTTTTTTACCCAGAATTGCTTACCCATTCAAACATGAAGAGAAGTTCTACAGGGCATCACACTCTCTGTGTAGTTATACCCAGGAATAGCAATAACCGCTTCTGGTCAAGCGTATGAAGCAATATCCACAATTCACATCATGTTCTGCCCTAGCTAACTTACTATCTCACGCATTAGTAGAAGTGATATTGTTTCTAAGCCCTATGTTTTCTCTAGCACTGCCACTTCCAGCAAATCTACACTTCAATGAATTCAAAACCTTCAATGAATTCAAAAGTCTTTTTCTTATACTCCCAGCACTGCTGCCAGCAGCTTGTATATTCTTGCTGGTTTTGTCTTGATTTTTGTAGCTCTGGAATGAGTCCAGAGGAGGGTCACTAAGTCGATCAGAAGGCTGGAACACCTCTCCTATGAAGACAGAGAGGCTTGTAGCTGTTCAGCCTGGAGAAGAGAAGGCTTCAGAGAAGTTGTGATTGCCCTGTGCTTGGAAGTGTTCAAGGCCAGGTTGGATGAGGCTCTGAGCAACCTGGTGTAGTGGGAGGTTCCCTGCCCATACAGAGTGCCTGGAACTAGATGATCCTAAAGATCTGTTCCAATCTAAATCACTCTATAATTCTATATCCATTTGACCAAACTATCTGCTTATCAGCTTCTTTTAGTTTTGTTTCTTCAGTGTTTTTTCACTTATGCATCTTTATGCATGTGGTGTTAATGTCTGTTCTGATGTCCTGCCCTTCCTGGTAGTCCAGCTCCATCTGGAATTCCCCAGGGAAAGGGTTGCCCTAACTGCACACAGCTACATCAGAAAAACAGCCCCACTGCTCACAGTGCCCACACCTCCTCCAGTGTCTGCGTGCACACCCAGGCTGGTGCTGTCATGTAGGTAGAGTTTATCTGGAAATCCCTTTCCAAGGCTTTCTCTCCCCACTCCCAGTCTTTTTTGTAGGAAAATTTATGAAGAAACTAGAATCACATCTTCCACAAAGAAAAGCTGTTCTTAATTAGGGGCTGAGGCGATGAAAGTAACAGCAGCTCAGCAGCTCTCAGTGAAGCTAGGTTTTTCAATACTTTTTTATTCATTAAAATGGTCTATCACTATTTCTATGAAATGTTAGTGGATTCAGAAAAATAAACGCAAATAGTTTCAGCTAGAGGAAAGGAAAGAAAAAAAATTAGTGTTCATGCTTCTTATTTAATATTCTTATTGCTAAGATGTCCATGTAGTAGGATATGCCCTTCACTAGTTAATGAAATCCTTGAATTTGTGCGAAATCATGCTCCCACTGCTAGGAAGCCTATTTCAAGGACAGTAATCTTCTTGTGATGCTCTACTTTGTTACAGGACTTGAAATAATCACCAATTCTCTCTCCTGGCGTGAGGATAGGCTTCATGGTATTATTGGATCTAGGCTCAAGACCTTGTCTGAATCAGAAGCAGATTGAATTGGAGTGTAGATTTTTTTTCCTCTGAGGAGGCTGTTTTCAGCACCAGACTAGAGGTTCACAGTGTCTTGTGAATCCTAAGATTTGTTTCTTTTAATGACTGGAACTGCTTCCAATAAAAAAGACTGATGGCAACACTTCTCAACTCTGCTTAGCAGCAGAATAGAATGAGTTACACTTAAAATGTCTTTGACAAATTTGCCAGGAACAAGGTCCCCGAATTCCCTGCCTCTGAATTGCTGACCAAATTGGGAAGAGAAAGCCGTGCAGAAAGGTTTTCTCTGAAAGTCTCGGTGGTTTGGATCTTTTAAAAAGCTAGTTATTTATATGTTTATTGTGGTTTGGTGCAAGTTCTTGAACATTAAATTTAAAATACCACATATAAACATGGTGTGAGGTCTATTTTTCATTTTTATATGAAGAAGAAGACTAAAATAAGTAATTCTTCTTCAAATAAATATAAATATTTTTACATTGTACTGACCATCAAATAAACAAACAATTGGAAAAGCAAATTCTCTGTTCTCAAGACAAAATTGCCATGCTTTCCTTTTGTTCTCCATTGTTCTTTATATCTACATTCTGTCTGGGATCAATGTAGCAGACTTACTAGGTATTGAAGAACATTGAGAATTATTTCAGCTGCAGTATTATCCATGCTTCTGATTTTCCTCAAGGCATTAATAGGACTTGTGCCTCTATTTTCCTACTTTTGAAAACCCTGCACTACAGCCCCCCTTTTCTTATGTAGGGAAAAAGGTGCTTCCAGGGATTCAAGGCTTTCTGTGGTGCCTGCTTTTTCCATATTTAGACATTCTTTGCTTACCTCCTGACATTCATTTGGTTTTATTCATGCTGGTTTAGTACTAGCTTCATACTGGGATTTTTCCCAATGTTAGTTCTGGGGTGGATGAGAGAGTGACACCCTGGGTGTCTAGCATCTAAGGAGCTGAAGCAAATGACCAGCAGCTCAGCTTATGAAGGCACTGAATTATGTGGTAGAAATAAATGCAATAATGGGTCCAACAACTCAGTGAAGTCTGTTTGATCCCAAACAGGCAAAGAAGAAAATCATCCAGAGCAAGACAGACAGAGATGAAGATGCAGTTGGGGCAAACTGTCAAAACTATCTGCAACTACTTGTACAGGTCTTTGGAGACCTATGCATGAATCTTGGGCAGTTTGCTGCTAAGGCATAAACCCAGAGGGACTTCAGAGAGAAGAAATAGTGGAAAGCTGTGAATGCAGAAATGGAAACACTTTAGTCCCCTCTAACTGCCCCTTTTGATTGCAATGGCTGAATTAACACTTGCAGTTTTCTGATAATGTGTAAGGATTTGCCTCTTGTTTACTTACTCAGAGACAAACAGTAGGCTGTCAACAGGGTTGGTTTGAAACATTTTTTTCCATACTGATCATTGTGATGGGGTCTAAACAGTCATCAGGAAGCATTTCTAGATCTCCAGAAACTGTTTAAAACATACCAGTTTGGGCACAGCTCAGCAGTTACAAGTGTTGCTGAAAGCTCATGTAAACATTTAACTTGTTTAAAAAAACCCCAAGAAACTAAAAAAGATCACCTCTCCTTTGAAAGCTGTTATTGTTTACAGGAAGAACATACTATGTACTCCTACAGTTTGCATTAAGTTCTTATTAATTCCAGATACTATTTTCAGAGGAATTCATGTGCCTTATTTAAAAGAAAATAAACTTAGAACAAGCATATCTTATCATTAGTAGACAATTTGAAAAGTTTTAGATAATCCTTTTCACATTGATCATGGAATATTTGCCTCCTATTGAAGTGTAAACATTTAATATTTCTAAATTGTTCTGCTCTGTGTGTATGTAGTGACGCATATAATAATTTTAAGAGTCTTTTCAAATTCAACAAAATGCCTGACATGCTGGGAACCACTGCAGCTGATGACTCCAGTTAACTTCCTTGCTGGGAATATAAATTCCTATTTTTTCAAGAGACTAAACCCTCAGACTGAAGCCTTTTAACTTGTCTAAAGATGAGTTGAACATACTGAAGCCTTGCCCTTTCTACAGCTGAAAAAAGATCTGAAATCATATTAGGTAGCTTGTATAGCCCTTGACCAGGATTAGGTGGGACTTCCTCCTCTGCATCACAAAATCATGGAGTTATTTTGTCAGTTGCAGAA
Organism: Callaeas wilsoni; assembly: GCA_013398955.1. Taxonomy (NCBI): domain Eukaryota; kingdom Metazoa; phylum Chordata; class Aves; order Passeriformes; family Callaeidae; genus Callaeas; species Callaeas wilsoni. Next base: position 162,738 of record VWPU01010831.1, read on the forward strand.
GTGGGAGCAGATACAAACTGTGATGAAAAGGAAGTGATGTGATATGAATAAATCAGAAATCAGTTAACAGATCCCAGTCAAAATGGCTGTGGAAGGCATTCTTTACTTAGAAAGGTGAATTAACTTTAGCCCTATTGATGGCCTTTTCCACTTCTAAAAAAGTGTCCTTTCAAAGTATTGCAATTGTAGAAATACTGACTGTTTAGGGACAATTCTTAGAAATCTCAAAAATTTGTGTGGGAGCCTTAGTTGTTACCAATTTTTCAGTACTTCCAGATATAGGAAAAGGCTCTTGTTGCGGCCAGTATCTGAACAAGTAACAAAACAACTTTATCTTTCATTTTTCATGTAACCAACATAACCGTACTTTGATGAGGAAGAGGAAAAAAGAACTCAAATACTAGAAGAGAGATAATAAAAGATGTGAAAAAGATGACTAGGAAGGGAAGAGGAAAAACCTGTGATGAGGGGATAAAAGAGGAAGAAGGAAAAACATCTGGAAAAGAAGATAGCTTGAGAGAGGCCGTCCTTACTGGGCATCCCTTTGCATGAGAGTGAAAGAATGGGGAAGGAGACACAAGACGCTCACATGCTTTTAGCGATGAAAAATGGGAGCTGGAAAGCTTGGAAAATACCAGTCCACAATACTGCTTATAGCCTGAGACTTATACTCTTTCAGCCTGAACTAGAGTTATTTATTTTGGGAACTGTCATGACAGCAGCAGGTAAGAGTAAGTGCTCAATATTTGTAATGCCGGCTAAAGCACTGATTAATACACGGTCCAAACACAAAGGAACTGTGCAGATGTGTGGATAACACCCTTGAGCTTTCTTCAGATCATGCATTGCTGTATTCTGTGCACTGTTTCATGCTTTTTTCCACGCCTTTTAAAACTAATTCCAGGAGGAATATGGTAATATGCCACAACCATCAATTTCATTAGTTGGAAACCACATGAAGAGGCAATGTCAGCTGGCAAATCAGCTCTGGCAGCTTCTCAGGCTTAGTTTTCATCCTGTAAACCATATGCTTCTCCACGTTTTATCAGCTTATATGCTTAGTTTTATCAGCTGATATATCAGACACTGGCTGATGCAAGATCCAAGGTCTACTAATTTTCAGAGGCATGTTTACTTGTTGGGTTTTACAGAAGTGCTATGGCCCCCTAAATACTTTCAGGTGCTGAATCATGGTTCAGATGTACTAAGAGATCCAAAGCAAAGTTTTGCTTCTTGCTAGCCTCCATTTCACATCATGCAGTAAAAAAGTCCTATTTTTTTTCTAGGAATACTGGAAAAAAAATTGTCCATGCTGAAGGAGAAAAATCAATATTTGATGGCTATAGAAAAAATGTTTAAAGAAATTCTAAGAACTGTCCAAACACTGCTTAGTTATAAAATCTTTGGCCATCTAAATAGGATGGCTTTGTAAAGTCATCTTACTCTTGATGGGAAAACAACTGGATACTTAATGTTGATTGATACAGACCAAATTTAAATTTAAACTCATATTTTAGAATATCAGAAATCCAACTTGCAGTATTTTTTTCTTTTCACTGAAGGACAGGTTACCTTTCAACATAAACATTTTTCAGGCTTTTTTTAAAAGGCAGATAAACATCTGATCTTACATCCTCTGGGGTTCCAGAAACGTAAAAGTAAATTTCTTGTTATACAGATAGATTGGGTTACATTGGTCCCAGATGGATTCTGGTCAACAATTCAACAGTGAGAACAGCAGCACTGTTTTGAAATGGCCATGACAGCAATAGCAACAAAATTCAGCTTTTCCCTCATTCGGGACAATGAAGTCAGTGAAGCAGCCATTCCCAGATGGGGATGATGATCTTATGGGTTCCTATTAAAAAACTAAGGGAAAAGGAAAGGCTAAAAGGTAAACTGTGCAAATTTCCCTAAGCCCTTTCTCAATCATACATAGAACAGTAGAAAAAGATAGGAATTGTGAAAGTGAATTTCAAAGGAAGGGAAAAGATGAGAAGAAAAGACTCAACAGCTCTCCTACCAAATCCCTGTACCCACAGAATTGCTTTTTGGCTCAACCTTAACACAACACATTTTTATTTCAATACACAATCTAATTTGGATCATTCATTCCCTCTCCACACTGACTCATCTTCTTGCCAGAATTCCACAGTGGCAAGGTTGTTCTTTGTGTCAATAGCTCCCAACTGAGTGATACATGTGCTCATTTCAGTACGGTATTTTCCAAATAAATATATGTAGCACACAAAAGAAACATACTGCATGCACGTAAAAGACACAGGATAGAGGAAGAGGCACAAGACTGAATAAAAGGTACTATGAAATGAAGACTTTTATGAAACTGGTTTTAGTTAGAGGAAAATGAAGCTTTTAACCATAATCAGTGCTTCAAGCCATTCTGGAAATAATCCAAGAGAAATGAAATGAGAATGAGGTACATGAAAGCTTCTGGGTTTGAAATAGTAACAGCTGTGTCTAGAGAACCTGGACAAGAGGTTCATAGACATATTCAAATATGTCTTTTTTAATAGTATTTCTGATTCAAGCATACATCTTGGTCCATTAGGACAAAGAAAAAAACCAGGGTAAGCACACAGGGCAAACACCATACGATCTTCAAAAAACAGCCTTATAATCAAACACTGTGTAATTATTTCAAGAATTGAGTGCCAAAAATATGTTGTGATTCCATGAAATGTACCCTTAAGGATTTGTGAAAAAGAATAGATATTCTAGGATCTGTGCCCATTTATCCCCTTTTGTTCCACATGAAAGAAATTATATTAAATCAACTGAATATCTGGAAAGAATTAAATCATCATCTCTCATTGGCAAACCTAAAGGAAAAATTCACGAGAAAGCACAGTTTTATATAATAAGAGTTCTCATGTTTCATGGAGTAAAAGGGAAAAAACTAACTGCCAAAGGGAAAGTTTTTGTTGCCTTTGGTTATTCTTCTCAGACTATATATTATGGAGTTCTCCTCTGCTCCCTTTATTATCTTTATTCAATGATATAAAATTCCAGACATAATGAAATGAAACCATTTCAAATGATCTTGCGTTAAGTCCTTCAGGAACAAACTTTTCTCTATAGCAGCTGATACAGTGACAGTCACTGGCACTATAGAGTAGCAACCAAAGCTGACTGGTCCCCTCAGCAGGATTCTTTTTAATGATAGAAATGTCTGACTTATTCACTGCCCTTGAATCCTATTTAAAGTAGCATGTGGGCCAAAATCTGCCTTTGTTAATGGTGTTTCAGAGGTGTAAATGAAAGCAATGACTTTTGCCAGAAGACTAAGCTCACCACAGGCTCCAAGTGATTTACCTCAGAGATGGCTTTACTTCAGTAATGTAGTTTTACAAGTCACACTGCACTGTTCTTTAATTTATATTTAGTTTTGGCCTATCATGCTTATGTATTAGCTATCATTAAACCACCATAAAATGCTCAGGGCTCAACTTTCACTAATCTACACTCCGGCAGGAAAATCTGATGATTTTCACCAGCTGCAGCTGTGTCCCTCAGAATTTACTAAGGCAAAGAAAATCGATGAATACTAGAAATTAAGAACAAGATGAACACTTACATCTCCGCATAACAGAGATAAACTGAAATGTCTTTTTTCCTTCCAGGAAATGATTATGGGAAAAAGTGGTGGTTCAGCATCTTATTTATGGGCTAAACAGCAACATCAGTAACTGTGTGTCCTCTTACTTCTCAGGTCATTCTTCCTTAGCTCTTAGTCCTTCCCTCAATCTCTTCCACTCCTTGCTGATCTCCTGGTGCTCGTTTTCCTTGGACAAGTTTATTGATTCACACTACTCGATCTTTAACCTCTGTGGCAGGGATTCCCCAATCTCCTGCTGACAGCTATATTACAGAAACTGGAATTTTGAGTGGGGAAAATGGAGTTTACTCTTTTTTTTCTGTAATTCTCCACAAGGCCATCTATGTGTCTTCCTTACTGATACTAATATCTCACCCACTCTTCTTTCAGATACCTCAGTTCTGTGGTCTGAATTTTGTCACTACATGCTATGCTTTTTCACGTACTTGAACAGTTATTCCTACGCACGATTCTTGACAGTATTTTTATAAATCTCTGCTATTAGAATAGCTTTCTTCTGATCTCCAGTACAGCAATTCTTTTCTTTTTTTTTCCTTCTCTCCTCACACATGGTCATTCACATACACTTCATACATTATAAATGCCCAGTTTCAAGTACTCCTTCTCGCCTGCTATTTTGACCACAACAGGCTATAGCTGAGTATTGCCACTTGCTCCCTTTCCCCAGATGGTAAAAGAATCCCTTCTGATCTTCATGTACGACTTTTTTATTTGGAACAAAAATCTCCATTACTTGTTATCTCATAATCTAATTAATGCCTTTCTGTTATTTTACACTAAAATGACCAAGGGCTTTTCACCATCATAGGACAATTCCACTACTGCTCTTACAGTCAGGGAACTTTAAAGCTTCCACCTAAATTTATATATGGCTGACAGAAGGCCTTTTGCCACAGTGCCAGCAGGTAATTTTTTCCCCAGTTACTTACAGTGGACCAACAGACTACCAAAGGAATCAGCAAAATAACTGCGGGCATCTGGGCAAGCAACGCTATAATCACTGCATCGCTCAGCAAAGGACAGAAACAAAAAGAAACCACCATTTATACAATGAAATTTAACACTGTTTCCCATGTGCCTGGATGGAGAATTTTCCTCTGCACAGAGTTGGAGTAATTCTCTTAGTCTAAAGCCGGATGAATCCAGATTAATCTGGGTTTCTGGACTTCAGGAAACTTGCACAAGCTGAAACTTCCCCATGAATGATTCCTTCACACATTCATCAGCACAGCTGTGTGTGAAAACAAGACATAAGCAATCTTGAAATAGCACTGAAACTCACTACATTTGCAGCTACGTGGAAACCTAACACTTCCCTTTTCCCTTCTGTGTATCATCCATTACTTGTGTATTTTCCCAACACTTGCTTAGATCGGGTGTTCAGATTTTCTTTTCTTTGTCTCTTGGGGATGATATCTGATAGTGAAATTTCCCTCAGTGAACCATTTTACCTGTATTTTAGCTGTATTGGCTGTGCTAGATAAAAGGCCTTTCATCAGCCTATTCTGATCCTGTTTTCTGTTAACAGCAACAGAGAGATGATGGAGTTTGCAGAGCAGAGACCACGTGGTAACTTGGTGCAGATGGTGAGCTGAGTAAATACTGATTTTAAGCAATGAGGGTCAATGACACATCATGCAGGCAATGAAACAAAACAAAGAAACCCCCTAAAAGACAATGCCACCAATCAAAAGTTTAAAGGCCATTTGATCACACGGTCCTGAGATCCTTTGAAGCTACCAGGATCTGTGTATGTGTGTGTGTATGTCTGTGTGTGTGTATGTCTGTGTGTGTGTATAAATTAGAAAAACACTTTTGGAAAATGCCACCTGTATTTCAAATAGAGCTGAAAAGCAATGTTTTAATACTTCTGTTCAACCACACACATAAGCACAGAGAAAATGCCTTATTATTATTGTGCACATAAGCACAAATAAAAATACTTACTAACTTAAGTATTTTTCTTGGATATCTGCATTTTAAAAATATGACAGTCTGACCTGTAAAATAGCAGAGAAATTCACACGCCGGTCATCAACAAATGATAATTTCCTTCATTATCATGCTTAAAGCAACTTGCATTTTTGTTGAACTGCTGTGTGTGTTGATATTTTCTACAAATTTTTAAAGTTGTTTTCCAAAGATTTAATTTGTATAAATGAAGGTCTGGCTAAAAACATTTTTAATTCTTGTTCACAACCACATTTTTTTATCAGTAATAAATAAATCCATAGTCATTCTAAGAGCTAAAGCTAATTAATAGTTTTCTTAAAGCTTATGAGAAAAATCAAGATACTCACATTCTTTGTACATTTGTGTCTCAAAGGACATGTTCCCACATCTACTTAGAAAAGAAACAGTTTAAAGCAGAAATTCAAACCAAATAAACAGAGCTATTGGCTGAGGGGTGATGTGTCTCTCATTTACAGTGCCAGAGGTCCTGCAGTCAGGCTGTGGTTAGCCCTGGCCGGGCCCAGCTCTGTCTGTCTCACTCTGTGCAACTGGCTCGTTCACGTCTGCCCCACGTTCCCTGACCGCATCACCCACCACCCGTGCTCCCACGGAGGGCCACCATTCCTTCTGTATCTTCAGCTGTGTAAGTCGAAGCATCCAGAAGCTGGATACAGCCTGAAATTCTGTGCTATAGTCAGGGCTGGGTCTTCTAACAGAACCCATACTGTGTCTACTAGCTCTGCTTGGATATGCACATTTGGTTTTAGTCTGATCTCTCGCCCATCAGGTGACTTAGTGCTGGTGTGGATTTAGCCACTGTATCACTCAAGCTACCTATGTGCATCTGTGGAGCAGCATAGTCCTTCCTCCATCACGTCAACAAACATGTGAAGGCTATCTTTTGCTAGAAGGAGCAGTAAGGAGGGCTAAAAAAGCTGGTGTACCTTCTTTCTTCCCCATCTTCCCACTCCCTGATGCCCTGACCCCCTTCATGGGCCATGATGGTGAAGTTGCTCCCCTCCTCTACAGCTTGTCCAAAACTCTTGGAGCTATCCCTGCCACTGCAGGGCAACCCTGGACCATGCCCCCCTTTTTTTTTTATTTGAATGTCAAAGATTTCAAAGACAGAAACTGCTATTAACACAAAACAGAACTTCCTATAGAATAGAGATCATTATTGAAAAAAAAAAGAAAATCTGTGCATAAAGAAAACGTAACAGCTTACTACATGAAAACATGCATAATTTCAAAAAACAATGGCCATGTTATTAGAGTAATGTGAAGAAAGCAAGCTGTAGATAGTCAGTTGCACTGTCAATAGCAATCCTGCTGAGGTTCCAAGGTGGCAGATCATTTGCAGCTCTATTTTACAGGGTATGTTCTTTGATTAAATTAATTAGAAGAGAATCTGCTTGTCAGACCTTCATATTATGAAAACCTTGAATTTAGGGTTACAATTTTAGTATTTTATAAAATCCTATGAAATATATTCCAAAATGATATATATTTTATTCCTGGTTTTCGTAATGGGATGACAACTTTTTCTTTACTATTAAAGTATGTCTTAATATGAAAACCCACTTTTTGTTTGAAAGCATCTGTTGGGGGGAAAAGGGAGCTATTTTACTCTTTGTATCTCAGCTTTAAAAAGAAAATTTTTCCTTTTTTTTTTTTTTTTTCTTTTTACTCCAGGGAAAGACACTTTTCTATTCAATCATTGATTCTGTAAGAGATTAAGAGAATGAATATATTTCCAAAATACTAGATCAGAGCAATGTAAATTAAGGTCAGTAGAGCTTTTCTTGAGACAAAAGCCCTCAGCGCCACGAACTTGTCTCCTGCTAGAAGAAACAGTCAAAAGGACACAATGTATATATGGCATTGAAGGATGCAATTGATACTTCTAGAACGGCTACTAACTGCATGTCTAACACACTGGTGACTGAGCAAAGTCTTAAAATGGCTGGTTTATACACTGCACTAATAATTCCCAGATTATATTCTGCAGTCTGGAGGAATTATAACTTTTTTGAATCACTCTGTGTGAGAACTACTTGCTAAAGAGTTGTACTGTTATGAAATTTAAGATACTACAAGTTATTAATATCCATGCATTTTGTAACAAATTCTGTGAAAGTAGAGAACACCTTTATGTTGCAAATGTAGGATTTAGTTGAAGGCATTCAAATGCAAATGATCATGCCATCTTCTTTACAAACATTTTTTAACATTTTGGAAACGTATAGAGGGTATAAACCACTGCAATATATGTAATACATAATGCAAACTTAAGACCACACATACAATTTCATATTTAAACTTCATAGGAAACTCAGAAATATTTATGCTAATGAAAAAACAACTTTAATTCATTACATCAATTTCAAATTTTCTCAGGATATTGAGGACATTATGCTACATAAAACCTCTTATAGTCCCTATCCATGAAATAAGTGTAGTATAACAGTGTTCGTAATTTCATTTGAATAAATAAATATGTCAACATAGAACACAAAGCTTGTGCTCTACTGAATTCCACATCCTTGTCTTATTGAACTTTGTTTCTGGTTTATTTTTCAATCCCAAGCAAAACATCATTCATCTTTTAGAGATAAATATGATAACCCAGCTCTGAACAGCACTTGTTTAGCTAAGCAAAAACAAGCTGAAATTTTCCATCTCTGGGGCCAGGAACTGCATTTTCCTGAAAGGCTCTAACACCACCAGTCTGCAGGCTGGGCTGGAATAGCAGGCAATAGCTCTGTATGCTAATACAAAACATTTCGCAACACCACATGCTTGCATACTCAGCAGTGCTATCTTATATTCAACCATGATTAAAGAAAGAACAGCCATTTCTTTCCCTGCTTCTTCTCAAAACTGGTGTAAATTATACCTCTTAAACAGCAAACTGAAAATTTGGGTTTAGAAGAATGGCAGTCTGTCTAATGTGAGTGGAATAGATCCCAAGTATGTGAGTCTGAAGCTCTGACTCCTGCATTTGGCCTCAGTGGGAATTCCTGAAACTGCCTTCATTAAAGACTTCTGGTATAACCTGCAAAGGTCTGTGTGCATGCACGTACCTGACAGACCAACTCACACGTGTTGCAACCCAAGTCATTTCAAAAATATGAAAGGAGTAGTAACCAGGTAGAAAAATTGACCCATTAACATTTCTCCAGCAAAATCTTCAGGAAAAAACATCTTCTCTCATATGCATGTTTGCATGCAACAAGGAAAATTTTTATCTTGGGCACCAACATCAATTTAGATTATATTTCAGTATTACTTCCCAGTTTTTCAAAACCAAAATTACTAAATATCCCTCAAAAGAAATATATTCTCTTCATACTTTTTTTATCAAAGAAGAAGTACAAGAAGCATAATGTATTATAAAGGGTATTTCAGACCTGTTTTAGCAGCGTTTGAATAATTGGAGTTCTCTGATTTCCTAAGTGCTTTTCTGGGCTAACAATATGGTTAATTCTTATATAATATACAGTAATAATCTGACAAGCTCTTCATCTACTTTAAAATTTATAACATACCGAGACAGTGAATTGTGTGCTATGATGGGTTTAACTTGTGGGCTTATTATACAAACAAATGTTAGAGGTGTAAAATTGGTAATGTATTTAAGGAGGATCTTTGAATTTTACAGCAAGCCTGGCTTAAGGTGATGAAAGGTTTTGGATCTTGCTCATAGTTTGCAACAAAGTTTAGTAATTTCAGAAGCAGAGGTTGAAGGTTCTAAATCATCCTTTCTGAAAGAAAAGTGAGAGCCATCTATTCCTGTTCCTGTAACTATGGGTTGTTCGATTCTACTGTAAATGTGCGTGGTCTCTGTTGAAGCTAATGCTTTTTCTTAACAACTAAGAAATTCCAAGTATACTGAATGCAATGATGTATCAGAGACTATATAGATAAAGTCTTTACATATGCAAGAAAACAATATTCTGAATGCTCATGTAGAAATTCATCACAGTCTGGTAGACCAGACTGCATGAAAATATTCTAAGATTTTACTGCTAGTAAGCAATAATAGACAGATTTAGCGTACATCTGACCAATTTTAAAAAAGCATGCTTCTTTTTTTTTTCTGGAAGGTTTAAAAAAACCCTGACCAACTGAAAAAAAACCAACTGACAAATCCCAAAATCCCAAACCAAACAGCTGGACAGACAGTACAAAAAAACAACAATAAATATTTGAATGACAGGGAAAAAGTCATATGCTATCAGCCTGCATCAACCATGGAAGTAAGAGGTGACAATAAAAGTATCCATAGAGGAAAAGAATAACAGAGTTTAAGAGTCTGTGAATTGAAAAGGAATTTGTCACCAAGAACAAAAAATCAGGCAAACATGAGAAATAAGACACTTGAGTAGATCTGTACGTAATGGGTAGTTATTTCTGAGACTCATTAAAAAGCTTCTTTTTATTACTTGCATTCAGTGTTTATGCAGAAATAATTAAATCTAAACAAGGCTTTGCTAGCCAAAACAATTGCAGCTATCTCACATTTTCTGTTTAACTCTCTTTTCCCTGCTGTTTATGCTGATTTGCACAGGGAATGGAAGAGTTGGAGCACTCTAAATCCTTCTTTTGTACTTCTTTTAACTTTGATGAGCTAAATGGAAATGCTAATCCCTTCTGCAGATACATGATTTCCTTCCTTTCTCCTTCTCTCTGAGATATTTGTTTTTCTGTTATCCAGCCTTTGTTCCTCAGTCCCAGCAAGGTTCATATGATGCTTTCCTTTTCCCAGGGCCCTAGGGTGAACAAAGTTCCACAATCCAGCAATTCATGAAATCAAGTGATACTGAGACAGGCAAGGGATTTATCAAAGCAGCTTCCTACCTCTCCATCCTCTCCCTATGCCTTTAGAACAAACGAACAAACAAACAAACAAACAGTCAAGAGTGTTCAGTATTGCAGAAAGAATCAGTCTAAGATACTGGCCAGTTTCAGTCCTGAAACTGATTGCAGTAACTTCAGTGATTCCAGGATTTCACATTGTGCTTTTCCTTTGTTCAGTATAATTCTGATCACATATTTAAAATTGGAAAATGAATAATAAACAATCATTCAGGAAACAATAAAGTCAAAGACCAAAAACAAGGTGAGAAAAACTTTTATTTGGACATGAAGCAGACGCACTGTACAGCATGTAACATCCATGAAAATGTTGGAGGATTTTCATATTAAAGGCCTGGGAGAAGTAGGATGTCAAAGAAGGTTGATCCAGGTGCTAAAAGGGAGTGGGGTCTTTGCTGTGCACTGTAGTAAAATTCTTCATTCAGTGGGCATAATCTGGAATACTAAATACTACTTTTATTTAGAAAACTAATATCCATTTGAATTAGGTTAAGGTACATATGTCTAAGGATATTGTTTAAAAAGTCATATTTTAAATCTTACAATATTTTTTTAAAATTCACAATAATATATGTCTTTCCAAAGAATTTAGAATGTCTGCAGAAGGAGTTACATCTACTTTTCAGTCACTTGTCTACAGTAAACTCAAGGAAAGCCAACATTCAATTGCTTCCTCATACTAACATTAACAAGCTCATGAGGCACAGCATATTTTGAGAAATGAATATTCATGGACCTCCCACTTCTGACCAAAATGCAATTGTCTCTGTCACACAGTGTGAGTGACCCCATTTTGTTGATCTGACAGATGCATTTCTAGTCACAGAATATGGAAGAGCTGGAGGAAAGTGAATGTGACGTTTTAAGAGACTGCGTGACCCAGCAGTTGAACTTACAGTCACCATTTCTGGAACACTCATGTATTACTTCCCTCTTATGTAGGACTGGTCCCTGACCCGGGAGAAGGTAATCTTTTATTTTTTATTCTTGTTCCAGATGAGAATACATAATTTATTTTGCTTTATTACTCTTACTCTATAGTTTCAGACCAGGAGAATATTTTAGCCAGGTGCCAAGGTGAAACAACAAAATGAATGAGTTCTTTTGGGATTCCCTGTCACTCCTTTCAAAGCCAGATATATCCTGCTCCTCTTGTTAAAAATCAGTACTAGAATTTTCCAGAGCTGACACAGTAGACTGAAGACCTCTACTTCTGTTTAGACTGGCAGGCCAAGAAGCTGGTAAGAGGGAAAGTTGGTACAATACCCAAGCTCTTTCTGAGGGTCAGACAGGATTTTTCATTTTATGGCAAAGCTAGCATTTTTCCCACACATTCTTTCTTATCGTAAGTTCCTGCGGATGAATCTGTGAGGACTGAAAGAAAAGAAAGCAGAAAAAATTATATTTATAACAAGTGAATGTTGACAGTCTGACTCAAAGCCTCAGTGCTTCATAATCAAAGTTTTGGAAAAACCAGAATAGGACAACCCTGAGGCTTTGGCACTGAGTTCAAGAACACAGTCAGGAGTCATTGCACCTCCAAGAACTGGGAGAACTGAAATGGAAACAAAGCCCTCTCAAAAAAAACAGGGGAATAAATTAATTCATTTACTACTGCCAGAAATTATGCAGTGGGAATGCATTCTAACTAGGAATGTGTTAGGCAATGGTCACAGCTGGATATGCTTCCAGTTTAAGTAGTGCCACAAAAACCACTGAATGTGATGGAACTCTCCATTAACTTCAGTGAGCTTTTAATCAAGCCCAACAAAGTTAGGCAGCAGGATTTAAAGACAGCTGAGGAAGTTCACAAGACAGTAACTTAGACTGCATAAGGCCAGAGGATCCGGAAAAAATCCAAGTGTCAGCAAAGAGACTAATTAGAGAACATGAAAAACTCACTCCCAAATGTCCTTTTGTTAGTCTCAGGAATTTCATTATCTTCTGTGATAACAGTATTCAGAAAATGCAAGCAGTGATCTGAATCAGTTTCTAACTCAAGCACAAATTTTCTGTGAGCTTTTTTAAATGCTTGGGTTTTTGCTCAGCAATACCACAAGGCCTCTAAGTAGTCTTTTTTCTCTTTTATCTTTTTTTGTTGGGTCTCTTGGGTTTCTAGCTGGTCTAGGATTGCTAGCATCAAGACTTCTGTCATCCAAGCTCAAACAAATTGCTGAACATTAATTTCAGCATCAACTAAGGCATGTCCCCTACAGATACACCACTCAATCTCCAAATTCTTGTTCTTTAAAGCACAAACCAAGACAAACAAAACTGTTTTCTTATATGTGTGCTATGCAAAACATCATGCTTATAAGTTTGTAAAACTCTTTTTGTAAAATATATTCTTTTTCAATTAAGTTTCCCTAGCTCTAACAAAAAATATAAATCCAATATTTTTAAGTTAACATTTGCCTTCAATTAATTTTACTTGCTTAGTGTTTCTGAAAAACAAGGCCAGAAAAGCATATTCTAGTCTGACAGGAATACAGTATACCACTAAAATCAAAGTTAAGATCCAGACACAAAGTGGTTTGAACTTCATTGTTCTTATAAAGCAAAAGAAGCAAACCTACAGACCAGAAGATACAAAGGCTTCAGGCTCTAGGTCTCAGTATGCCTAAATCTACTTAGTTGCGTAAGAATGAAGAAAAACATTACTAACAATATGAATAATTTCTTACAGATAAGAACTTTCCTTCAATAAAGAATAAAAAAATCGGGGTCTTCTGTACAAGTGAAAGCAATGAATACTGGACCTGCCTAGAGAGGATATGTTTTATAAATGAAGGAGACACACTGGAAGTGAGGATTTAGCAAAAAATCTTAAATTACCAAGTACAGCAGAAAATACTATACTTAAAAGTGAAATAATGTTAACCACTTGCAAACGGAGCAGTGTAATTATTATCAGTAGCAGTAAGAAAGTGAAATGATGAATTTTTGTTGCACAAGGTGCAGATGTTTGCTTTGTTGTCAGGAAGGAGCATACACAAGCATTGCAAGCAACTAGATCTCTAAACTAAGGAGTAAACTGAGGCTACTGACCTGAAGAAAGAGAAGAGCAACAGGACACAATAGTGTGGTGTTTTCACTGTACTTACTGCCCTGATTATTCATGGAAGAAGATGTGTTTGCAATGGGAATGGATAGTGAATAAAGAAATTAAAAATACCTGATTTAATGATTCAAGACCTCTATTTTCATAGAAGCAATTCATGCTTGAATTCATATAAAGAAGTCTGTCATCCAAGAGTGGTCATAATACTATAAACCACGGCAGACTTGACTTAATTGCCAAAATAGCACATGATACCTTGAGCCATTTGGTATGTCTCACAACACCCTAACCTCTATCTATCTGCTAACAGAGCTATTGCTCTTCTACCCTTTGACCTATCGGCCAAACCCTGCCAAACATCTTGGATTCACTAGGTTAGCTCTAGAAAATGGATGTCGGACATTCAGATTATTGACATGCGGATTAAAATTCTTGATGTGATTTCAGTGCCCACTAAGATGGCCTTACTGGAAAAAAAAAATTGCTGTGGAAGTTACATAAAGCAAAGAGAATAAAGTTTCCTTAGCACACTGGAGCCTTATACATGAATCTTACTCCCCTCCATAGATACAGAAGGGGTTCTGTTGTTTCCTAGCTGTTAATATTGGACGTTGACAGTATTAGGAGGCATATTTCATTGAAGAACTGGAAAGATTATGAAAACATTCAGAGGAATAGGTGTATGTTGTACAAATACTGGTAATATAAAAGTACAGAATTAAGTAGGAACTGATAATAAAGAAAACACAATCAATTAGGAAAAAAGATAGCTTGACACGCTAATACAGCAAAACCTTTTTCTGGTGTAATAGAGCACATTATGCTACAGTGTTTGCCTATCATGTGCAGCATATGATAACTGTTCACATCTATTAAGGAAGTGGCATTTCCTTTCAGAAGGAAAATATAATGGAAATATTCTATCCTATGAGTGTTGCCTCCTAAGTACTTACAGAAAACTGAAGAGGGAAAAAAGTACCTCTGAATACATACCAGATAATACCTGCAGTAGATGGAAATTCAATAAACATTATCACATATAATAAGTAACAAAATAGAAATGTTACGTGTAGGAATAATATTCATATATAACCAAATTTGCTTAAGCCTTGCTTTTGAGCACTGACAAATTTGCATTTCTAGGTTATCAGGTAACACAAAAAGTTGCTTCCAGAATATAATTAAGAGTGTGATTGGTACATTGGTAGGAGCAGCAAGAAATTTGAAGGGAAGGGGTAGAAAACTGTCAAGTGAAAAAAATGCCATTTGCTTACAACAAATCTTTGTTTGACCTTCCAAAAATTCAGTTCAGCAAAATCATATATAAAGGTGTTTGAAGTCTGAGAAACTCCCTGGGCTGAGGTCTTCAGCTGAGGGTAGAAGCTGTACTACCTCCCACAGCCCCAGAATGCCACTGCCATTGGTCAGGGTCTAATACCACTGCTCCTGCATTCTGAGTAACTCCATCCCATTTGAGACAGTGGAAGCTAAAGGTAAGTTTTGGCACTTCTCTCTTCAACGATTTTTTATCACTGGAAATGCTAGTATTTGTTTTATTTTATCATGCTTAATACTGGTTCAAAGACTGTAGATTGTGAGACTATTTATTTTTCCCTGAATATGTCCTAGTTCCTTCCTATGAGAGGTGTAAATAATCTTCATCAAAATATTTGATCTTACAGCTACTGCAGATGCCAATATTTCTACAGTGCGTTCCAATATATTACATGAAAGGGAAATAGAGACATGCTAACCCTGCAAGTTAGTGCAGATACTATAGCCATAGGTAAACAATTTTTTTTCCCCACAGTTATTTGCTGGTTTTGTCTCTATATACACAAAAATTTATACTTATCAAGCCTTATATCCTTTAAAAATCTTTTATTTTTAGGAGTTGTGACATGAAAACAATTTTGCATAGTGAGGAATTTCTTATTTAAGAATTGTTTTTTCAGAGGAAAAATTACACCACATATGTTAGTACTACATTTTCGGTTGATAGATAACACCCTTTACAGCTGAATCATCTGAGATAAATGACATGAAAAGGAAAAGCAAGACCAGAACCAATTCTGTCAAAAACAGGCATCAGAAAACACAAAGACAGACAAAAACCCATTAATTCTAGCATACTTGTTTATTTCAGAGATTGATTGCTTTTTTATTTTATTTTACTTTATTTAATTGTTTTAACAAAGCAGAATACCTTTAGTAATGTTGGAAGCCAATACTGAAAGGTGAAATTCATCTAAGCTTTCTCAAAGAGAAGACCCAGTGACTCTAGCTTCTTCCAGCAGCAGCTGAAGTCCTTCTGTAAAGAGAAAATTAGAGAAAAATGAACGCCTTGTGTTACTGACCATCCCCAGAGGAATTTCATATCCTCATGCCTAAACCAGCTTTATAAAGGCCTCTTTTCATGAAGCTAAAATTCAGCTGGTTGCCCAGTACATACATTAAAAAAAAAAAAGTCTCATGTATATCTTATACTTTATTATAAGTTAGCTACAGTTTTGAAATTAAATATTTAACTGTGTGTATCATGGCATCATATAAGGAGTACAGTTTATGATACTTATGCATTGCTCATTATCACGGGGCTTTTGGTGTAATTAATGTGGGCTGTAGATAAATAAAGGTGTAAGTAAAGAATGCTGAATACAGCCTTGTGTCAGGCATCTTATATGATAATAGCGAGTGCATCACTTACAAGAAAAAGGGAATGCATAAACACCAGTGCTCAAGCTCAGCATGAATTTTCTAATATTTTACAAAATTCTTGAACTTTAAATGATGATTCAATTTTACACAACTTTTAATGGGTGATAATTCAGTTTTACAGTTCTATTTTCCAAGGAGAACAGCTATTCACCACTATATTACACCACCAGATTACACCACCGTTTTTCACTACTTTAAAAATTGTGTCAATTGAATAATACAGGAATTCAGAATACTGTCACTACTGTCCACGGGGCTATGGAGGACACATATTATGTTTTACTTTGCTCCCAAGACCTTTGCAAAAGTATGGTCCAAAACCTTTCCAAAAGTATGGTCCAAATATGCCACACCAATTAAAATTATATTCTGACAAAACAACTAATGGGTGAAAAGTGTTTTGATTATGCTCATCCAGAGACAACAGTTTCTAAGTCTTTTTAATAGGTTTGTGGGTTCTTTTGGTTTTGTTTGCATTTTTTTTTGTTTGGTTTGGTTTGGTTTTTTTTATGGTGGAGGAGAAATACAATACTAATATTTATTATTAATAAATAATCTTCAAAATGTTATTTATTGTTATAGAGACAAGTAATATAATAATTTACCTTTTCTCTAGTTTCTCAAAAGTTCTTAGCTAAGTGCAGTGAAAATAGTTGAAGTTAGATGAAAGGGGAAAAATACCATTCAGACACTTTCTCATTGAAGTCAGTTTATTTTTACACCAATAAAATTCATTAAGTCTCTTCTAAGTTATATGAATATGAGTATGGCAAAAGCAGTCTTCAGAATTCTCAGACCCAGGGACTCGTCATGAAGAAATCAGACTAAACCACTGCATCACCATGAATAAGTATAAATAATTCATCAGAAATATTGTGTTTTACATATATAAGTACTGTATTTGTGATATTAAATTGTCATAGATTCCTTGTGAATACCAGAGTACCTACTATCCCTCCATTTTCTTCTCTTTCAGAAAAGGAAACAGAATGCAGACTTTTGTAAATGTTTTTCTGGGATTTTTTATCTTTGAGTCTGTCGGAGCTGCCCCTATCACTGATACCATAATTTATGATTCTGAGTTCTATGACATACCACTTGGAGAGCTGCCTCATCCATTTGCCTATGATGAAAACAAGCAGTCCGACCAAGTAGAGGTAATTAGAACTTAATTTATTCTGTCTTTCCAAATTGCAAAAATGCAGTAGTTACTGATCGCTTTTTCTTTGCCACAAAAATATATATCGGACAAATCTACTCATGTGGTTTCTATTGCCTTTGCGGTTCATTCACTTTTGCCCTAACCTACAAACAGAGCCAAAATATATTTGATTACTTGAGGTTTTATTTGTGGAGATCTTTAAGAGTAGGTGAAATGTACAATGCTTTCCTCAGGTGTCCACAAATTCTGTTGGAGATCGTCACTGTGATTTATCTGTCTGGATGATGCACAAAGACAGCTCAGACAGGACTTCTAGCATTTCCCATTAAATGAGGTTGTAAAACACTGTTTCCTTAGTTTTACGTTCAGTACAAGTATTTCAGGCTATAAATGCTAATATTTTCTATTGCTGCAAGGAAAGTGGCAGAAGGAAGAAAAAAGAAAGGGAAAGCACTTGAATTTAAATACAGGAAAGTAAGAAAAATTACTGAAGAAAAACTGTTGAAATTTTGATACAATATGAGCTGGTAAGATATGTCACCTATAGAAGCAAGGGACTCCACTTGTTGACTTAAATGCTTCCTTCATCTTCTGCATTCTTTTATTTCTTTGCAATTATTAAAAGGCTACATTAATTTTATTCTCACCCTGCTGATTAGACATCGGCACAACTTCCCTGAAGGTAATGTAAGCACTCTGTGATTCAGGATTGTGTGTGATAGAAGTTGAGTGAAAAATATAACATTTAAATAATATGGTCTTTTCATTTTCACACATAATATTTTAGTACTTTTTCACATAACAATGCATAATTCATGAAAATACATTCCTTTGAAAGATTCATGATTACAGCAGGAGGGAGAGGAGCTAGTCTTTCATCAATGTGAGATAGAAATTGGATAACAGCTTTGAAATCAAAGGACAGAGACAATTTAAGAATAAATATATTCCATAACAGGAGAACTGAAGAGATAAAAATAATCTCAAAGTTAGCGCTAAAATCAGAACCTTATAATTTGCAGGAAATAAAGTTTCAATCTAAGAGAGATTGAGAAGAACTTTGCTGTAAGGAACTTAGTTGCCTTTGGCCTGTTTCCTTTGTGCCACTCTTGTGCTCCACTTGATTCTGCTTGAGCTTGCTTTCCTGATAAAGTCACTACCAATTTTAGTCACTGTGCTCTCTATTTCACATTGATTAATAAATCACAGTTTCTGTCTGTCTTTGCTGTTAAAAATGAAGCCTTTATCATTTCTACAGAAACTACTTCCTTCCCAGAAATGGGAGAAGCTATTTTGAATGTGCCTCATCACTGAGCTTTTCTCATTCAAACAAAAGATTTCTTAGCAATGCATTGAATGGTAGATGGGATTCTCCTGTTCTGTGCTCTCTCTGTGAGGTCCTATAACACCAAAACATGGGGTTACCCTTTCCAAGTTTCTGAGTGAAGGATAGAAATAAAGCAGGGCTTCAGTGTTCTTTTCCAGCTGAAAGGAAATTCAGGATGACTGATGTTGTGCCTAATAAGAAAAGATACAAGAGATCCTAACACAGGCTGGTTTTTTTCAAGAAAGCACGGAATAGGCAAAGTCCAGAAAGACTATTCGTACTGTCTGGTAAGAGTATTTTCCAGAGCAGGATTGTCTTCCATTACTGAGCTCTTCAGATAGCCTTCTTAAAATTCATCAGGTGAAGTTCATTCATCACAGCAGTTGAACAGAGTTTTGCTTTGCATATGGATGGACCTCCCTGTGAGAGCCTTTTTTTCAGAGATGTTTAGCCAAAATCCTTTTTTTGCTTACATTCCTAATACCGCGTACCATCCAAGAGAATCCTAAGCATTCACAGTTCCCCATATCCCAGGAGATATGAGTGGTCAGTGCTGTAGAAATCAAGAAAATTTTATAGATATGTCAGCGTACTATTTGATGGGGCGTGTCAGTCTTGCAAGTTATATCTTAATCACTGAATATTATTGATGTCACTCAAGTTTTAAGCAGAATACATTTGATTTCTTGATTGTGATTATGACTTTCCTGCTTACAATCTTGTTATCATAACGATGTGAACAACACAAGTGAGTCTATGTGTAAAATTCAATATTTATTCAAGGTCACAGGTTAGTTTTTATTATGCATAGCTTACATGATGAGCAATACCACAGAGACCCAGACAAACAGCAGGCCTTCAACAGATCCAGCCTGCGTGCGGTAACTCTTTAAGACCTGAATTTCCATTTGGAGAGCTCTGAATCATGTCTTCAAACTTCTGAAATAGTGGAGAAAAAACTAAAATAGCATTTTCTGTTGTTGCTGTCTTTAATTTAAGATTTTAAAATTCAGTTATGTGCAAATAAAAGTCATTCTGTTTAGTGTTTTTTAAGACTCATTGGCAAAATACAAACTTTACCAAGGTTGTGTGTCCAAATGATTTGCAGAAGGTGCAGAAGAGTGACCAGTCCTAGTACTTCAGATGCTTTTGGTGTGCCACTCTTGTTAATTTCAAATTGAATTAATCACCTGTGCATTTCAAGGAGTTAAACTAAAGCACCTGTGTGAGCATGTCCTTTTCCAGACCATTAGGTACTGCAATCACACATTCAATGTGTAATCACCAAAATGAGGAAATACCTAAAGGCAATTGGAGAGCGATCCTTTCCACTCATTCTGTCTGGTTAAAATAAGGTTTGGCATCCCAAGACCATGCTCCAATACACGTATGAATCATTCTCTTGGGATATCTATTGAGCTGGGTTACCTTATCTGGCTGCCAGGTGACCATCAAGATGCTTTCTCACTCCCCCTTCTCAGAGAGGCAGGGGATGCAATTAAGGTTAAAAATTTGTAAGCTGACACATAGGCTGTTTGATGAAGAAAAACAAAAGGTTGCTTGCAGAAGCAAAGGAAAACAAAAGATTTATTCTCTACTTCCCATCAGCAGGTGAGAGCCAAACACTTCCAGGGAAGTAGGACTTGAGTATGTGCAGCAGGTTCTCCTGAAGACAAACACCTTAATAATAAAGCCCATCCCTGCCCTTGCTGCCCTCTTTCTCTTGGCTTTTACTGCTGAGCAGATGCCATATGGAATATCCCTTTGCTCAGCTTGGGTCACCTGTCCTGGCTGTATCCCCTCCTGAGGTCTTGACCACCCCTGCCCTGCTGGTGAGAGGGTAATGTTGGAGAGACAGCCTTGGTGCTCTGCCAGCACTGCTCAGCAGTGTGTTATCACTGGTGTGTCATCAACCAACACCTCTGCAGCTAAAAACACAAAGCACAGCACTGAGGCATGCCATGGAGAAAGTTAATTCCATCCCAGCCTGACCCCATACACCTATCTTCCTCAAATAACTTTTGATTAAGCCTAGACATATGTTTCAGGCTTAGTGTGAGAATTTCATCTTAATACAGTTAACTTAGAATGACTGAGCCCAAGTTCATGACTTCTTTGTTGCTTCTTATACTCTGGAAGTATATTTTCTTGTGTAGAGTGTATGTGGGTATATACACACACTTCATAGTATTAAAAACATTTTTCTGAAAACATTTCTAGATAATGGCTCTTTATATTCTTCCACTTGAAGTCTATTTTTGTTATAGATTCTAGAATAATCTTAAGGTTGGGAAAACTTACTGTATACATGGAATACATATTTTAATGCAAATATTTGCATGGGGAAAGTAATTTTAGCTGTGAATTACTTGTGAAAATTGTATTGAATCCTCAGTCAAAGGTATGCATTGTCACGTATTAGGTGGCATTATAGATTTTAAAATCTGTGTTTTCCAAGATCCCAGGTTAGTGAGACACAGAAGACCTAGCTAATGCTTTGCATCCAAATGGAAATTATTGCTGGAAAAACTTTAAGTAATATATCACTCAGAAATAAAATGTGCATAGAGACATTAAGATAGCAGTATCAAATCTTTCATAGATAATGGCTAAAAAAGGCAATGTAAAAGAAAACCCTATTATCAAAGAAAGAATCCCAAGGTCCTAAAGGAGAAAGATACTGCAAAGAAATGTCACCGTAAGTGTACAAGCTTTGTGTTGGATTTATCTTCTGAAATAGACAGTAACAACAGTATAAACATGAGCTGCTGTATCTTCCCTTTTCTTTATAGTTCATTAGTATTTTGAATTAATGTTTATATCATGATAGGGTCCAGAGGCCACAGTCAGGACTGGGTCTCCCAACTGCTCTGAAAACATATACAAAGAGAGATTTCTTTCTTTAAAATAAATAGAATCAAACCAGACTCTCAAAGGAAGTCTTGTGTGAGATTCTCATATTTTCCCTCTTCGAAACTGAAAGGTTTTTTGGAAAATTTGTGAGAAAAACAAATTGTGGAGAGAGATTCTTATGTACATCAGCTACTAATACCTAATAAAATGGCACTGCAAATCTATCACAATATCTGTTAAACATAATCAGTCAATTTTCCTTTAGGTAGGAAAAAATAAGTTAGGAAAATAAGAAGTGAAAATATAGGAGCATTGGAAAAGTATTTTCATTGTTAAGATAGGCTATCAGTGAGGCTGTAAAGCAAAGGAGCACTTAACTAAGAATGGTTTGCCTAGCACCAAATAAGCAGAGAAGCAAGGGTGTTAAATACAGGTTGGTCTGGGTCTGTTTACACAAAAGAGGTGAGCTGTAAAGTATGATCCACAAAACATTCAGCAAGAAGCACAGTGAAAGTCTCAGATTTGATGCATTTTGATTAGTATTAGCTTTTTGAATTTGAATCAAACCAATATTAGGACATTGGGGTGCCTGCACGAATCTCAGAACTTGAGTTCCCCACACACATTCGCTCGTGTCTGTGCTCATACACACAAAGCATCTCTGCTGTTGCCATAATACACACAAGGAGAGGCCAAACTCACTCTTGCCATTCTGCAGAGTTGAGAGGGGCTTACACTGTTCCTATCTTTGTGGCAGGTATCTGATTAAAAACTTCATTAAAAGACTTCTGATTAAATGACTTCAAAGTGGATATACAATGACTTTTCAGAATGTGTCATGTACATCTTTAAAAAATTCTATTAATTGGTACAAGTAATGTGCAAGTCAGCTAGCCACATAGTTGATAAGAGAATCAAACTTATAATTTGAAGCTTTATCACCAAACAGGAAATCTTCTATTTTTTCAGAAAGGTATTGACTACAGCTCTTATTATTCACTTGTCTGCAGTGGCTAACAAGTCTATTTCTTTTTAAGATAAAACAACAGCAGAAAAGAAGTCTTTAAATGCAAAATTCAAGAAGAAACAAGTATAGGCCACTTTTGGGAAAGAAAACAAACCTCCCTGCCCATGGCAAAGGGATTGGAAATAGATGATCTTTATGGTCCCATCCAACCCAAACCATTCTGTGATTCTATGAATAACTTCTACCATAATTAGATATTTTCTTGTAAGCCTTTGGTAGTTTTAGAACAAGTATGGGGTGAACTAGCTCCTTTTGATGGGTCAGTATGTGGAACAACTGTCTCTTCAAGTTTATAATGCCTCTTTTTAAGTTTTGAATTTTTATTTGTGTTTTAAATGTATTTTTTGCAGTAAAAGAAACACTGAAAGAGAACACATTTCAGGTTCTCCTGTGGATTTAAGTTTATCACATGTAATACATCAACTTTGAGCCTAAAAGATGTAGACATAAAATAAAGACATAAAATAGGCACATAAAATAAACTCCTGAGCCTTTTCCAGTCTTTCGTTTATTTCGCCTCCTTTGCTGTCAGTGGTGAGAGACAGATACCTAAAGAGTCCACCCTAAAAGGAATTTCTGTAACCAATGTCTGGAGCTGCTTTTCAGAAGTTTTCTCTCATTCTGTCCTGTCTGTGAAGAGATGTTAATATAAAATAAATGCACAGCCTATGCATGGCAAGTTGCAAGTTGGATCTTACCAATTGCATTTTATCACTTACTGATATGTTCTGATTTCTGCATTCTTGACTTTTGTAACTTCCTGGTCTGAAAGTGCCTCTGAATTGGCCAGCCACACTAAGCACTTTCATTTGAAAATGGAGCCACATTGGATAAATATAGGATGGGGGAAAAAATAGATACTACATGCAATCTTAGGAAAATATTACCATCCTTTGGCGTGCTCTGGGACTAATCTGCACTGGTATTCTCTAAATCTCTTGATTAATTCCAAAGATGGAGTAGGGTAACTATTAACCACATAGTTAGATGTCTAAAGATGGGTGATGTGATACCCTTTGAGGTTTTTTTATGCCGTGTATTAAAACTGTCTTGGAAGGCAGATTATTATTTGAAGACTTGCAACTATTGGCAAAGCGAAACATACTTTATTGTATTTCCTACAATTTTCTTCCTGCTTTGTGATTTTTCATAAATAATATTTCTTAAAGTAGCAAGTGAAATACAAGTCCACTCCCTGACTAATTCCAAGCTCCCTCCTCCCTCCAAAAAACCCTATGGGAAATAATGCCATTACGTGATATACAATCATTTATGTTTCAATTTTATTTTTTTTAGCAAATTCCATGTTGCCAAAAATAAACAAAGATCTGGAAGATGAGGGATTATTCTGTACAGTATATAGTTCAAGAAACATCTTTGTCTTGTTACAATCTCGCATGATTTATCAAACATGTAAAAAAATACAAAGCTGCATGGATCAGATGACCAATAATGGGAAACAGACTTTTACCTTTAGGTCACTGGTTCAAGTCCAAGTTATGTACAGCAAGAAAATACTGCTCATGCTCTGGGTCTGGTATGAAAAACACACATATCAGTGAATTCCTACTCTGTTACCAGTATAAAAATTGCAACATCATTAAGTTAACTTCAATAATTTTTATTTTCTTATGACGCTCACAACTGCAGGAGACTGAATAGATAATGTTTACTACTTGGAACAGTTTCCCTAAACCCCAGATAGTGCATTGGCAAGGAAGCTGCTGGGAGGCTTTCAACTGTGCATCTACAAATCTAGATGACATCCTACAGTAAGAATAAGATAACAGTCTAGGAACGCAAGTACTAGAGGTTAACACCACCGCTTTGCTACCCAACAGCTACAGTGATTAAACAACTAAGAACCCTCAAAAAGCATAAAGTAAATCACAAATCTCAAGATAGAACGTCCCATAAAGTTTGCCCCCAAATATGCAGAGAGGTGGCAGTCAGTGTAGATGACCCAAATCTCAGAATAAGTGAAAGGAATATTATCTTTGGTTTGAAACCTATTTACAAAGTTTATCTTAAGAATACTCTTCTCTAGAATATTATTTTCAGTAGAACAAAAGTTGCATATAAAGACATTAACAGATCTTAAAATCTGTGTATTTAATTCCAAAGTTCAGAAGAGGGACTCTTACCTGATTTCCACAAATCTGGTGAAGAAGTAGACAGCATGTGCAAGAACTTTAGTCCAGTATTAACCTGGGTCAATAAAAGTCTGGAATGTATCTCTCCCTCTAGGCTTCCTCCCTTCAGAGAACAGCTGTCCCATTTCCTTTGTTCCCAAAGTCTTCTTTTGATTTGTCCCCAAGTCCATTCCTGGTTAAGCTGTCTACTGTCAGTGCTGCAGATGGTAACATTGTGTATTTGTCTGCACAAAACAACAAGGTACATCCTTACTCTTACTTACATCAACTCAAGCTACTCAGTCATAGTTCAGCTGAAGGTCATCTTGCTCATTTGATCACCTTGCATTTTGTGAGGTTATGACCTTGGTAACTGTATGGGGGCATTTTTATCAATAAACTCTAATTAGTAATAGTATCTATGGCTTTTTAGAATACGACTAAAGAGTATAAAGAAAACCTAATTGTTCTTAGTAAAAATCTGAGCCTGTGCAGTTTAGAGTGCTTACAGGTTTTTTATTGCTTCCATGTTCTCTGTCTTCAGTGAAACTAGTTGATACAAAATAATCGAACCTACTGGCATTATATAACCTATACCAAATTACTTGTGTACAAAAAATTAGATTTTAGGTAGTTATTTACATGTTCTAAGGCAGTCCAGGATCATGATGCTTAGTACTGCTTGTAATGATATATAGCTACGCTGCAAGATCCAGGTAGTCTATTATGACTTGTAAAGTGTATTTTTCCAAAATTTTCACAGATCATAGAATCCTAGAATTGTTATGGTTGGTAGGGATCAAGATCTTCTACTTCCAACCCCTCTGCCATGGGACGGGAAGCTTTCAACCAGGCCAGGTTGCTCAAAGCCCCATCCAACCTTGCTTTGAGCAAGGGGATTCATAACTTCTCTGGGCAACCATTTCTGATGCCTCACCACCCTCACAGTAAAGAATTTAATCACATATAAAGGTTTCCTCTTCAAACCATTCCCCTTTTTCCCATCACTACCTGTCCCTCTAAAAAGTCTCTCTCCAGCTTTCTTGTAGGTCCCCTTTAGGTACTGAAAAGCTACTGTAAGGTCTTCCCAGAGCCTTCTTTTCTCTGGGCTGAACAACCCTGACTCTCTCAGCCTGTCTTCATCTTCTTGGCCCTCCTCTGGACTTGCTCCCACAGGCCCATGTCCTCCTTGTGCTGGAGACCCCAGAGCTGGATGAAGTACTGCAGGTGGAGTCTCAGAAGAGCAGAGTAGAAGGGCAGAATCGCATCCCTTGAGCTGCTGGTTACGCATGAAATATATATACACATACAAAGAGATTCAAATAGGGATCAAATACAGCAAAGCTTTGCCAGTGCTTGGAATCCAGATGTCATGTGTTTTCATTCCTTTAACTTCTATAGACTACATATGAAATCAAATTTTAAAAATTCTAACTATTTGGCCAGTCTGGATGCAATTACTTTTTACCTATCTTCCACAATAAGAATTTATGAACACTACTGTGAATGATTTCAACTGCTTCTCCAGGGAGACAGCAAAGACAGCAGTAGCTGCAGGATGGTCTCAAAAAAGGAGATGCTGAGTCCAGTGAAAGACTCAGGATTTAAGAGTTTTATGGTGGTGTTGTGCTAGAAAACTGCAGTGGATGAAAACTGAAGCAGAATTTTGGGCTTTGGTGCCTTTGCACTTGGCTGTGCCTTAGAAAAAGGGGTGCGGCTACCTGCAGCACAGGGGTGCAGCACCCACAGGGTTAGATACACTACCTAAATTTTTAACAGCACCTCAGATGTGCAAAATCCTATAAGGAAACTAATTCATTATCTTGGATTTAAAGAATAAAGAGTGCATTTTAATAAGGGGCTTTGGCGCAGTTGGACAATATTATTACATGGAGAAAGGAAGATATATAGAGAAGGAAAATAACTTGCAAAGGTTACACAACTGTGTCTGGGTGATTACAGGAAGCAACTCCTCCTCTTTGCTAACCTAGACCCCTCTGCAACAAGCCTGGGAAGTCTGCAATACTCTTTTTATGATATGATACAAGAAAATTGCTACATCTTAATTTTTATTCTGAATTGTCATATAGGAAAATCAACAGAATGCAGTTTTAAAGTTAACCCGGCAAAATTTACTGCTTTGACTAATTATGTTGAGTGAACGACGAAAAAATACTCTAGTTCCACACAAGGATCCTCCAAATTTTTTAAGTGTTTTAAAACCAAGATTTTATCCAATGTTTTTATCTATATAATTTTTTTTCATGCTACATAATACAGCTACTAATGAGTGAAGTTAACCAGAGTCCTTAATATATTAGAAAGTTGTATGTGAAGTCAGAGTTCAGAATTATTTAGTAATATTTTTAAATCATGTTAGTATCCTAAACAGAGTCTGCATAGCTATATTGGATTTGAATTTATGATGGTACAATTTACAATTTTACGGTAAATAACTTGCACCTTTTTGATATTTCACAGCAAATTTTCGTTTTTCACACACAGTTTATCAATTTTTATCACAAATCTAATTTACCTTTAAATAAATATGGAAAAATAATTTTGCTAGTATATATTCTCAGTAATGAAGTATATGCATGTGTGCATACATTGAAAGCATTCAAAACAGTGAGCTAAAGAGTGAATAAGTATGTTGGATTTTCATGAATTGTTTATATATATCAGAATTCATTACAGCTCCTGGATAACATGCAGCTCAAGCACTAAACCTCAGAAAATATGTGACCTTTCGTGGGAGAATATGAATAACTGGAAGAGAAACAGCTTCTAAGCGAAGGAAAGAGTAACATTCCATTTTAATTTTCCCTAGACAGAGATTGGGACAGAGCTACCTTCTGTAATTCAAGAGAGTTATTCTTCTGCACCATTGACAGAAGAAACTGAGGATGAAGCATCAACGCCAAAATTAATTGACGGGTCTTCAGCACAGGGGTCAGGGGTTCTTGGACCCCAGACTCAAGATGGTTAGTAGAAAAGAGAAATGAGTTTTTTGTGTGTGGCTCTGGTTTTGAGCAAGCCCACTTTGTTTTCTTTTTTACTGAAGTACATAATTTCTGTATGTCTCTTACTGAAAAGAGATACAACATACCTGTCTTGAATGCTCCAAAGTCAGATGTGCCTAGTCAAAAAGGTTCCATACTATTTCACTATGAAAACAATTGTGCCAGTGAAGATTTCCAACTTTAAAATTTGCTGATGGTTGGCAATGCTACCAGTACTTGTTTTCCTGTCTTAGATTTCAATATCATTATCAACTGTCTTTACTTATAATGATTTGCTACATGTTTTTTATAAATGTATTCATACAAAGTATAATTAAAATGTTGAAGAATTTTTGACCATGAAAATTATAAACTGAAAAACTTAAGGAAAGGGAGCTACTTAGAAGTTTTGAGAGAAGATGATTTTCACTTCTTCTGACTATCTGTAGTGAAATAAGAACTTTATAAATCTTGTAGGGGAATTAAAATTGCAAAACATAATCTGTCCCTCTCCCACACAAACTTTGCAATGCTGATTTTTGGCATTTGTCAGAAGCTCTTCCAAATTCTAGTAGGTGAAGTTCACTAGAGTTATCCTTTGCTGCGAGGGATCTTTGTGTTGTATGGCAATCAAAATACAGTAACAGGAAAATCCTGCTTTTTACTATGCCCAACACTACAGCTGAGTGCCATGGAAGAAAGAGGAAATGAAAAACAAACAAACAAACAAACATAAACCCCAGAGTTCTTGATTGCAAAATTATGTATTCAGCGAAGTTAATAATTCATAGTCTTATTTTGGTACATACTACAAGTGAACTTGATCAGGCAAAAACATACACTGTCAAAATAAACAAAAATGGAATGAGAACTTCCCTGAAGAACCCAAAAAAAAAGAGAAAAAAAGGCCCATACTTTTTTTTTTTTTTAATTTTGAAAACTACAAGATGTCACAATATGTCCTGTAAATATTATATATGATGAATTCTGTATCTGTCAACATTTTTGAGTACTGAATGCAGATCAAGTAGTGCAGCAACTAAAGAAATGCTCAAGACAGTAACATACCAAATCAGATTTCTCCTGTGTCTTCCTTATTTTAGCACCATATTTTCCTGTCAGATGTTGCTGCTAGTGGCCTGGTACTGAATAGAAGACTACAAGGCTCAGTAACATTAAGCCAAGCTCATTTTTCTTGTTGATATATTTTTGAATCCTTCGCCTACCTCTGGTTTTTTTCAGTGTCCACCAGACATAGGTGACAAATACCACTCCTCCAAGATCAAAAATAGGACAGGGTGAAACCCTTTCCTGTACAATGGTACTGTATTGCAATATTATGAAAAATATCAGTCATCCATAACTCTTCATTCATTTAGGCCTACATTTTCTGGAATAGTTCAAGGTGTGAATATTTTTTTCCCTATGTCAGGCTTGCTCTCTGTAGCCAATTTAATCTATCCTGTGGAGAAAGTTAGGGAAAGCATGAAAATATTCTTATCTCTCTAGAAATTGTATTCCTGGATGTCGAAGTAGAGATTATCACATAAAAATAAAAGAGTACTTTGGTTACTGATTCTTTAATCTTGCCTCAAAAGGCACCTCAATAACTCACAGGTAACTGAGGCAGATTAAGAAGACACATTTCTCATGTAGCCACATCTGATCTGGAGGAAAAAACTAATCTGCAAGAAAAACATTTTCATATTCCTGAATTATCCTACTATTCTATAAGTAATGAGAGCAAACAACTCCATCTGCTACAAGGAGGAGGAAAATATGAAACAGAAAAGTATTTCTATGGGATTAAAAGCTGATAAACAGATATGCTGATTTATATGCATAATCAAGGAAAAGATGTATCAAAAAGTCAGTGTCACAAGTGTTACAACCTGGTTATTAAAATTATTAGATAGATGCCTCTGCCCAAATTAAGGTGCAAACAAGACCATATGCTAAAGTCAATAGTATGGATCTTATTTCATAGTAAATGTGAGGGAGAGAGAGAGAGAGAGGTAGAAAGAAATATTAAAAGGGGGGAGAGGGAGAGAGATAGTGATAGAAAGGAAGATTGCACAGAAAATATCACCACTGCGTGCATCCTGATGGCATCCCATTGATCCTCATTTTGTGATCTTTTTGGTGGTGAGGGTGCCAGAAAACATAGAGTTCAATGGATTAATATACATTAGGGCGAGGTGGGAATGCCCAGTTAGCTCTCCTTGTGGGGCACAAGTTTGACACAGGCTCTTACAACAGACTCTGGATCTGTTGCATCCCTTTGCATCATGAGCAGTTCTGTGGTGCAAGGCCTCAGGAATGAGTTTGGGAGCACTTTGGGGGTCTTTGGTGGATTATGACACCTCTTCAGCTGCCTCTCATGTGAATGTCCCATGTGTATATGGCCTTCCCAGGGTGGGGGGATATAAAACTAGGCCAGTTTGTATAAGGAAGGATGGGTGTTCACTGCCTCTCATCAGAAGTTGCACCATACACCAAAAAACTCTCTCTTTCCCCCCTCAGTTGAGGGGTAGTGTGTGCCTCCCCCCACCCTGAATCCAGCCAGAGCTGATTTTCAGGACAGCTCTCCCTCAGCTTTGTTTACTGCTCCTCAGACCTGAGAGAATTGAATAACAGTGTCACGTTTACCTTATCTCAAGTTTCCTTAAGTGGCTCAGCTGACAGTCCAAAGTTCCAGTCGAGGCACATTCAGGGAAGGGTGGGCTTTGGTGGTCAAACTTTTTTATACGGTTTTGCCATAATGGGCAAAAAGTCCTTCATAACAATGTTTAAGCCATTAACTATAGCATTTAGTGTCTCACGAGTTTCACCAAATTTGAACAGTACTATCAAAAGAAAATTTTAGCTTCATGGTATTCATGCAGTTTTATGGCTGAGATCAAATGGCTTCATTTTTCATTTTCACAAACTTCTGGTGGCAACCAGATGTTTTGTTAACATGGACTCCACCTTACCTTTACTCAGACTCATATTGAAAAATTTGTCATGATGCAGAATTTCTGTATCTGAAAATGTAATTAAACAACATGCAAAGGAAACGGGTTCCTCTCCACAGCTTTGTAGGAAATCACTAATTTCCTTACAAAATATTCAGAAGTACAATTTCCAGAACAAAATAGGTATCACAACAAGTTTCATTCATCAGCTATTATTCCTCCATCTAGACAGAAGTGTACACCTGCTAGGTCAAGGGGAAATAAACTTTTGGCTAGTTGCTGTCACCAAATATTCCACTATAATCTGAGAAAGAATTTATTAGAACAAGTTAGTTGTTCTTCTAGGCACAGAGAGAAAAATAAATTCATTTTAAAAATAATTTAATCACTGTATTTTTGCAGTTATATGATTTGATGATCAAAGCAAAATGGGAAGTGAAATTTACCATAGGAAAAAAATCTGATCATTAGGTGCTTATTAGGTGAGCATTTCATTGTAGTAATTTGTGTATAATTTTTATACATTTCCTTTCTAACAAAGTGTTTTCTTTTAAATTCCTTGATAGGTCTTCCCACTTGCCTTTTGTGTACATGCCTAGGGACCACAGTCTACTGTGATGATCGTGAGCTTGATGCTGTTCCACCATTACCTAAGAAAACCACGTATTTCTACTCACGCTACAACAGAATCAGGAAGATCAGCAGAAGTGACTTTGCTAATCTAAGTATGGATAGCATTATTATTTGAAATCTGCTTTAATTTTGATTATTTCTGGGTCATATTAACCTAGACCAAAGTGACATATTTTATACAATGATTGATGATGATAAATTTTACACATAAATGCACAAGCATTCTGCAACTTTGGAGCATAAAGATCAGTACATTATATGCTGATTCTCTGTGAAACATTTTAATTATTATAAATAACAATGATCATTGATCTTTTTGCTATTACTTGCAATCATCTTTAGAAAGGTAATAAAATCCTCTAAGTATTCAATTTAATTTCAGAGGGTTTTTAACTGGAAAAAGTGCTTGAGTGTATTTTATAAAGAAGTCAATACATCAAATTTCTTACAGATAGGAAAATGTTGAAATAAAGAAATGTGGAACAAGGTAGTAGAGAATTTTTATTTCCCTTTAAATGTAATTTTTTCAAAAGATAATAACTTAAAAGATGCCCAAAACATGCAGAAATCTTAAAACTCTCAAATTTGAAGTCTTTCACTGAAAGATGTGTAAAGAATGACATAGAGAAATTTCAGGAAATACATACTTACAAGTCTGTTGTATCTTATTTCTCTGCCAGACCATTTAAAGAGGATTGATTTGACTGCAAACTTTATATCAGAGATCCACAAGGATGCTTTCCGAAGATTGCCCCAGCTTCAGGAGCTGGTGCTCCGTGACAACAGGATAAGGCAACTCCCTGAGTTACCATCTACCTTAACATTCATTGATGTTAGTAAGAACAGGCTTGGTCGCAAAGGGATACCAAATGAGGCTTTTAAAGTAAGTTTGGGTGTGATGGGAAAATCTTTTCTTCCTCTCTCCAGAGGACGTGGTTAGAAGTGCAGCCTATTCTCATAAGAGATGCTCCAGTCCCCTAATCATCTTTGTAGCCCTCCACTGGACCTGCTCCAGGTGCTCCATGTCTCTCTATCATCCTGAGGAGCTCACAACTGGACAGACCACTCCAGATATGCCTTACCAGGGCTGAGTAGATGGGGAGGATCACCTCCCTTGACCTGCTGGCAGTGCTCGTCCTAATGCACTCCAGGATCTCATTGGCGTTCTTGGCCACAAGGGCACTGCTGGCACATGGACAGCTTGCTGTTCACCAGGACCCCCAGGTCCTTCTTTGCAGTGATGCTTTCCAGCAGGTCAGCCCCCAGCCTGTACCGCTGTGTGGGGTTATTCTTTACCAGGTGCAGGACCCTGCATTTGCCTTTGTTGAATTTCAGATGGTTCTTCTCTCCGCATCTCTCCAGCCTGTTGCAGTCCTTCTGGAGGACTGCACAGCCCTCTGGGGTATTGGCTATTCCTAAAAGCTTTGTGTCATCAGTGAACTTGCTGAGGAGGCATCTGTCCCTCCATCCAAGTCATTGATGAACATGTTTAACAATACTGGGCCCAGTACTGAACCTTGTAGTGAGCATTAGTGGCAGACCTCCCACTAGACCCTGTGCCTTTGATTATTGCCTTCTGGGATCTGCCGTTCAGTCAGTTCTCAATCCACCTCACTGTCCACTCTTCCAGCCCACACTTCCTGAATTTGCTAAGAGTATACTATGAGAGAAAGGGTCGAAAGCCTTGCTGAAGCCAAGGTAGACAATATTCAGTGTTCTCTCCTCATCCATTCTGGAAGTTGTTTCATTTTAGAAAGCAGTTGGGTTGGTCAAGCATCATTTACCTTTTGTGAATCCATGCTGACTACTCCTGATCACCTTCTTATCATCCCTGCAGATCGAGATGGTCTTTTCAAACATGTCTGTCATTTTTCCCTTCTTTTTAAAATCTTCCTCTAGAGTCTGGATGAACTGCAGCATCTTTATATCACAGACAATAACTTGGATCACATTCCATTGCCGCTCCCTGAAAGCCTCCAAGCTCTTCATCTTCAGGTAGGCTACAAAAGAAATGGCTCCTTATATCATGCTCGATAGTATGCACTACCAGGACGGGCAAACACTTGTCTTGTAGTGTTTCTTTTGTTTATCCAAAAGTGTTCTTACTTGACTAAACAAGCTATGGGAAACATAAAATTAACCAGTGAATGCAGTCTTTCAAAGAAGTAAAATTTAGCTCATCTAAGCATTAATTTTCAGAATTTGTAATACAATATTTTTCAAAAATCAAATTCTAGAATTACTATTAGCACAAGTTAAAATTATGTTCACAGCTGTCAAGAGCAACATTAGTCTGAGAGACATAACTGAGCCTAAGAGACTAACGACGAATCCCTTACACTGCTCATATAAATCTTCCAAGAGGAATACTTTTAAATACCATGGCAAAGTTATTTTACATTTTGATTGTACTTATATTCAGTTCATTTCATTCTTTTAATAAAGATAATTCCCAGTTACCATTTTTCAGCCAAATTTTTCCATTTGACTATGTTGGAATATCCCTTCCATCATGCTTCTGTAATTCTTTTGTTCTCTATTTCCTCTTATCTAATAGCTTCTTTCTGTGTTCTTCCCTTCAACCTTTTTCAGCTCTGCTTCTTTCTCTTTGTCTTGTCTTGTATCAATTTACAGGTTTTTTTATCAGATGTTTTTACTTATTACATCATACAGAAAAACCTTTGTAAGCAATGAAATGTACCTCACATCATTTAACTTCTGTCTTTCAGTAAGTAAATTTACAGAAACTCTCTGCCTGCTAGATGACTTGTTTTTCACCTGTTTGTGCCTGCAAATTAAATATTCAGTGCTATGTGCTACAGAAAAAAGCTAGTAAGCTGGACTTTTTCTCACCAATTTCTGACTAGCAAAGGAATGGAGAAGGGAAGAATTTTCAGACAGCCCTCATTTTAGGTGATGAATTTTTTAGTCTCAATTTGCTGACAATGCTGTATTCCAGCAATTCATTGTTGAGAAAGGTTCGCTTCAAGAATGGAAGCTCAGTGAATATAAGACATGTAAGAGCAATTTAAATCCAAGTAATAAAACCAAAAGCATTCAATTTTCCCAGTACATATACGGATGTGAGTTAAACTGATGTTGGAGTGCCTGGGGGAAGGAAATCGTCACGGATCAAATTACAGAGTTGTACCTTTGCAGGTTGAGGCATATTAAGACGTCAGGATAATAATTATGTTTCTACGATTTTTGGACTGGCCTGTTGTGGTTCAAATATTTCTTAATAAGGCTCTTCAGTATAATCTGGAAATGCAAATGCTCTGTACTTCTACTAGCTCCTCCTTCAAAGCCTGTCTCTGCTACATGGTTTGAGTTACTTAGTTTTGAAGCTTTGCACTGGCCAAGAAATTTTTCCCTATTTGGAAGATTTTTCTGTTGATGACTTGCTGCTACAATCTGGGCCTTTGAGTTCAAAAAAGTATCTCTCTAGACACTGAAAATACATCCATAAATGGTATTTCAAAGAGTTAAAAATTACTTTCAGACAAACTATTCTGATACCTTCTTTTTTGTTTGCTTGTTTTCTTTTAGAACAACAACATTCAAGATATGCATGAAGACACTTTCTGCAAAATGAGAGATTTTACTTACGTGCGTAGGGCTCTCGAAGACATCAGACTGGATGGTAATCCCATCAACCTGAGCAAAACACCTTATGCATACATGTGTCTACCCCGTTTGCCAGTTGGTAACCTCATCTAAGCTTTGACAGCAGCCAAGACTGTTATATGCCATAAGAATATCTAAAGACAAATCTATAACTCACTGCTATGTTAACCAAGATGAATTTTTACAAATATCATTAATTTGGGAAATATTTCTGTTAATATTGGAATTTTTTACTGAGATACTAAGAAGATTATGAAATGCTAAAAGACAAATCCATTATCTACCCAACTGCAAGTTATCTAGCAGTATCAATAAAAATACTTTACTACAAAAACAATGCAAATACCAAATTTTTTGCAAAATTGTTCAGATCTAAAGTATGAATTCTGAATTTAAATAATTTTACATATTAAAGTCTAACTATTACATGGTAAAAAAAGAAATTTTAAAAAATGTGTACACAATTGATTATTTATTAGTTTTTATTTTATTATAGTATTGTCTCAGAGATACATCCATTTTTCTACTTCTTTCCTTAAAGGCCCCTTCATTTTGGAAAAGTACTAGCAATATTCCAAAAAACATGTTTTCTTCAGATAACAGAATCTTTCCTTGAATCAGTAATGAAATTTAGACCTCAAATTTGTATCAGATTACCATTC
Source organism: Callaeas wilsoni (assembly GCA_013398955.1). Classification (NCBI taxonomy): domain Eukaryota; kingdom Metazoa; phylum Chordata; class Aves; order Passeriformes; family Callaeidae; genus Callaeas; species Callaeas wilsoni. The sequence goes on from VWPU01010831.1 coordinate 198,367, forward strand.
CATAATCTATCTATACTTTTGCAGCAATAATTTATCTTTGTAATGCTGATGAGAACCAAAGCTGTTTTCTGTATCTTTGATAAACTTGCCTGACAGATTATTTGGTAACAAAAATCTCACAAAAAATAGCCTATTTGAGAAATACTAGATTTTTTTCTGCATAGAAAATGGAAGAAAAATGCCCTTTGTCATATTTACATAGTCAGACAAAATTTTGCTCTTCAATACACTAAGGACCAGGATTCAGAGACCAAAGTCACAAATCACCTTGTTGATCTCAATTTCCAATTACTTGAAACAATTTCACAGAAAAATCTCTGCTTTACTGTTTAACAGCCTTTCCAGGTAAACATTAAAAAATTTCCCCCTTGGGATAGTTTGAATAACTCTTCTCCTTTAGTGGAGGAGATTTAATACATTTTTCTAGGGAGAAAGCCCCCAGGAAAGATCCACTAGATACAACATATGTACCTGCTCATTCTGTTCTACGGTGACAAGCAGCAAGTAACACCTGCACATTCTCTGTAATAAAGGCTTGATGAAAGACATTGGCAAAAAAAAAAAATCCCTTTAAACATAACAAATCCACCTAGACAATCTGGTATTTGTTCAATACCTAAGTTCCCTTTCATCTAGCTGAACATATATGTTCATTTAAAATATACAAGATAAATTTCTGTTGGGCCAGACAACGGAAGTTGTTCACAGAGACCTCACTCTTCACCCTCATTGCCACTTTCTGGAAGTGAACACACATAGACCATCAGACAGACTTATGTTGGCATAGTTTGAGCTGGGAGGAAGGAGATGAGATGAGGTAAGGACAGGATACGGAGTAATATGATGAAGCAAGAGAGGAAGTAAATAGTGTTGAGAGCAGAGACAGATCATTCTTGTTCTCTCCTGTCTTGCTGAAAGGCAGAGGGAGAGCAGCAAAATTCCAAAAGTCTTAGACCCTAGCTACATTTAGTTTTATTTTCAAGAAATTCTAGATTTCCTTTCCATTCACATGCCACCTCTTATGCCATCATCAGCTCGTCATGTTCCCAGCAGAACACATGTGCTCTGGGAAAGATAAAAATTCAGAGGTTGAGGGCGAGGTGAGGGAGAGCACTGAAGCCCCTTCCACAGTTGCTGCAGTAGGTTGAATCAGCCCCTGAGCTCTTGTACAGAGGTCAAGCTCCATGCCATGGTGACGGATTTGCTGCCCATACCACATCTGTCTCAGGGAAGATTTCTGTTGGAGAGGGCTAATCATGAAGAGTATGGTGCACCTCAATTATACAAAGGAATATGGATGTTCAGATGTCTGGTCCCCAAGCATATTCTATGGTGCAAACCTGAAATGTCAAGATTGTTTTGCAAGATACTCTCAGATCAAAGACAGTGAGAAAAGGGCATATTGTAGATAAGAAACAACTGTTGTGCTCCAGAAGTCAAGAAGTACTAAATGGAATATAATATCTCTAAACTTAGCCTTGGAAGAAACCTCCAAAATCACAGACCAGAGCTCCCTCTCTTGTGTAGTGGTCAACTGTACTAATCTAATGCAGACCTTATTCAGCTGTGGAAATTCTGCTTCACAGAATTCACAGGGAGTTCACAGGTTTTGTGTGTATATTTTCCTTTTTTGTGTGTGTGTGTGTGTGTGCTTTCCCTTACCACATTAGAGTATTATCAGAGGTAATACAGTTGCTGATCTTCCCACTTCAGATAACAATTCAGAAGTTAGCAGCAACAGTGCCAAGGTTACATGTTTGAGTGATATATGGGCCAATCTGCTACTGCTTTCTATCATTCCTGTTCAGACACATACCAAAGTCATGGAAGTGAACAGAGCCCTGTCCCTTCAGGGGTAATTTCTGCCAGTTGGCCTCTATTGGGAAGACAGTGCTCTTAGAAAAGCTCCTGTTAGTGAATCACAAAAGTAAAACCAGTGCTGATTTTAAAATAAAAGAATGCTATTACATTTGAGCATTCTATCTTCAGTGCAGCAATTGAGTGCTTGACATCTTTTAAGAATGCCTGCAAGGACTATCACAGGAGAAATTAATAACTTGTAAATAATTTATTGGCCTGGGGAACTGAACAGTGCTGGGAGAACATAAGGTGTCTGAAACAGTGGAGCTATCTTACCCTTGAGATCTTCTTGGTAAATCCTGTTAAGTTAGGCTAGTTGGAGCGATGCAGCTATTTCTGCTGCTGGGTTCTGGAGCTGGGAAGCATACAGGGTTACCTCAGCAGCACAATCCATTGACCACTACAAATATTCCTTCAGCCACAGACTCGGCTTCAGAGATCCACGAGAATCTCAACCACGTAATTACAGGGAGTTGATGTTAAATGTCTAGTTTCTATTAAAAATCTCACCCGAAAGGAAATCCATGAAGACATGTTCTGCAGAAAGGCTGAAGCTGTCAGTGTTCAAGAAGGAGCAAAGTAATGACATCAAATCAAACTGACAATTGTGAGTATTAAGCTACATGTCTAAAAGTTTTTTCCTTGATGCAATGAAAATGAAGTGGCAATGCAGTTTGAAAGAATTTGTATTTGCTTAGTCAGTATGGCTCTCCAGTAAGCACCTTTGATACCTCACTCAAAATTGATCACAGATAGGGGAGCATAATTAGCTAAGTGGGCTGCTAGTGAAATCTTTGATTTGAGGAGATGCTCAAAATGCTACAATCTGACCAGGAGATAAAGAATGACTACAGAACCTGCTATAGTTAACATGATATGCCAGAAATCTTTCCAAAAAGTCATCATGGTTAATGAAAGCACCGAACTGCCACATTGTACATGGAGTTGGGGATCACAAACTGTATCTGGGATAACATCTAGGGTCACTTTAATTAAGGAAAAACTGTGAACCTTCCTCTTTTTTTCTTTTTGTTCTTCTTTTTTTTTTCATTTCTCTGTGGAGTTGGGCTAAGAAGTGTCAATATTCATAAGCAAAGACTGTAGCGATCTCCAGAAAAAAAGGCCTAAGACAGATTTTGTTACCAATGTAGAGTCCATCATTTCATGGACCACTACTGCCATCGTGTGTTGATAAATAGTGACACTTGGAGTCATACCAAAGCCTAATGCTAAGGGTAGATGAGATTTGCCTTTATTTGTTTGGTAAACTTGACCCTATGCACATTTTCTTCCTCTCATCTCTAATGAAAGATGAAGGAATGAAAAGCTCTTTGATGATAAAAGCAAAGAAATATTATGTGGACTTTTTGGGGGGTTTGGTTATCATGGTTGTTTGGTTTTGGTATTTTCTTTGGGCTTTTTTAGTCAACCTAGAAAATTAAAAATATATTAAAGAGAGAAAAATCTCCTTTTTGTATAGAATATTTCAAACAAGTTTTGTTTTTGTTTTTTTATTTTTAAAATTCTACTATTTTTCTTATTTTGTATTTAAATAAGTAGACTATAAATGTCATCAGAACAATGTCTCAGAGCATGATAATATACAGCTGCTCTAATCATTAAGTACAAAAATTCAAAGTCCTTGATGATATCTCTCAGCAAAAGATAGACATAGCTTCTGGTCTAAATGTGGGTATGCATCACTTACTATGAAACCATCAGCCTGATCTGACAGTATCAGTGGATGGAGGGGGAGCCTAAAACAATAAATACCCACTTATTCTCAGCTATGCAAGCTGTGCAAACTTCCAAAAACAAACACAGCCCCAAAAGCCCCATCCTTATCTTTGTGTGGTGAGAATGAGGACATTCTTGTCTTCAACCTAGCCGTCTTCTCTAAAGCTTTTCTCTCACCATAACAGACACACTTTTAAAAAAATAAAAAAATAAAAACAAAAAAAATTAAATTTTATTTAGTTCCATCCCTGGCAGTGTTCAAGGCCAGATTGAGGCTTTTGAGCAGCCTGGCCTAGTGGGAGATGTGCCTGCCCATGGCAGGGGGGTGGAACTAGGTGATCTTTAAGATTCCTTCCAGGCCAAACCATTCTGTGGTTTTGTGATTTATTAGTTTTTATTCTGTATCACAAAAAGCCAACAAGAGGGATGCTACAAATAGTACCTGGTGTTATGCAAATATACTGTGTATAGAAAATTAATCTTGAGATAAGCCTGGTATCTATCTTTTCCACCTTCCACACTGAAAAAGTAGGGATTCATTTCAGTGGCTGACATAAAGGGCTGGATGCAGGATTTTGAGTCAGGAGGGCGAGAAAGGCTTTTTGAAGGTGCTGACTTTCTATACCAGCTCATGACAGCTATGTAGTACCTCCACACCCATCTTCAGCAGGTGCCCAGGACAACCTTCCCTCGGTCCCAGGAGATGTTGGGAGGGAAGCAGGACCAGGTCTGGTGCTGGTGTCAGGGCTGGCAATGCTAACAGGGCCGGAGATCGGATTTGTTTCAGCACGGCCTGGCCTGGGCCTGCAGAGCCCGCTCGGGAGGGCGCCCCGTACTGACAGACGGACTGTGCCCTTGTCACCAGCTCCGTGTCACCGGCAGGCACCGCTGGCTCCCCCAGGACGGGTGGCAGGGCAGTCTGTCACAGCGCAGTCTGTCACAGCGTGCCCGCACAGAGAGCCTCTGCGGGACAGCAGGGTGCCAGCATGGAGAGGGCACGGGACAAGGCTCCCTCACAGGCCGGCCAGGTCAACAGCCCCCACGGGGCCATGGCTGCACGGCCAGGCCGCAGCTGGAGGGAGATCCAACCCCAGCACAGTCCCCCCGGCTGTGCCGTGCTGCTGGCTGCCGTCACTGCTGGGGAACGCAAGAAGGCACGGCAAGGCAAAGGCAGGGGCAGGAGACCAAGGCAGTGCCAGCAAGTACAGGCAGACGACATGCTCATCGTGCTACTGTGTAGCAACAGGGCTGGCAGGGGCAGGAGACAACGGCAGGAATGGAAGCACAGGGGCAGAAGGCACGTTAACAGAGACGATCGGCAAGGGCAACAGGAGAGGGAGAAGGACCCCATGGAGCAGGACCCCTGTGCATCTTCCTCAAATGGCAGTGGGAGACAGTGTGACCAGCACGGCAGTCCTGTGCATGGACCGCAGCAGAAGCAGCCTGGGAAGGCACAGTGGCAGGGTCGCAACTGGAGCAGGAACTGGAAGCAACAACCACTACAATGCACTGAGCCCCTCCACCAAGACCAGGCAGGTGTGCAGAGTGGCAGTGACCAAAAGAGAGAACTGCTCTGGAATGCGAAAAAGCGCTGCTGGATCACAGCCTCGTGTTTGCCAGCAGCGATACGGCGAGAGGCAGGGACGCGCCTCCGGCCCATGAACCTGGCAGGGTACCGCCTGCCAGGGATGTGCACGCCCCACAACACCAGCCAGTACATGATGGGCCAGCTCGAGTACATGCAGATAGACAAACAAGAGGCAGCAGTGGAGATGTCTGAAGAAGTTAGTAATTGCAGCACTGAAAGTGAGGATTTCCCTCTGATGGCCACTTTGCCTTCCACAGACCAGTAGGTTGAAGGCACATCAGCAGAAGAGGAAGAGGAGAGCACACAGCCTGCCCGCCAAGACTGCGAGTGCCAAGATGATATCTCATGTGAAACCCAAACCGGAGTGACAGCACAAGGAAAGTGTCTGACTTGTAAAATCATCAGCTATTAAGAGCAGGGAACAACTTGACATTCAGCTCCCTAAATAAATATATATATATGTACTTCTAACTCTGCTGCCTACTGTCTAATGATTCACATACACTGAGAGGCCTAGCAGAATAAGAACGAGAAGAAGGTTAGCATTGCATATGCAGTTTTGACTGCTACCCCAGAGATTTATTTTTAGAGACCCTCTGTTCCCCTCATATATCCCATTCAGGAAGGTTTTTAAGTACATTGTTGTGTTATACTGAAAAGAGAAAGCCTAACTAGATTATTAAATTTTAAAAAATCCCAACATGTATTTCAGCAAGCCTTAGAATAGAGGCTTTTTTTTGAGCATTAGAAAAAAAAGAGTACTTGTTAGATAAATATACTTTTTGCTATAAACAGACTCTACAACCTGTTTATTGATGACTGAAGTGTGTAATTGCATATATACAAGTAAATAAATTAAATGCATGTCAAAAATAGGAGAAAAAGGACAAAAAAATCCCATTTAGATCACAGACCATGCACCTTGGCCTGTCATAGATATAGTTTTCCTTTTAGAAGATGTTAAGAAGAGGCAGAGGCTTGGTGATATGCCATAGCTTTGCTTTTTAAGGTGGCTGAAATTATAGCCATGGAAACCATATACTAGTATTCCCAACAGTCAAAAACTCTTGGCTTAAGAAGCTGCTTGAGAGAGAATGATGCTGATGTGGTCTAGAGATTTAAAATGGGGCTAAGGAAAAATATAAGTGGGAAAGGCTGTGGATCTGACCCTTATATTTCTAGATATAATGAGATAGATAAAGATAAAATGAGGTGCCATAAGCCTTTTCTAACTTTGCTCTAAGCTGAGAGAAGATCTAAAGGTCAGTTTGTTATACAAGTATTCAATTTTTCATGTTTCTAGTGAAAGAAACTACTAAAAATATAAATAAAAGAAATATTAAATTAATGTTGCTATAGATGTTAATAGGCTTTCTGTGCAAAGCAACTATATAGAAGTATATACTTGTATATAAGTATACATATTTAAATTTCTTGAATATGTCATAAAATTAAGTGCCTACCTAGATCTGTGGATCTATTTTTCTTCTTTGGGCTTTTTAAAAAAACCTTAAATTCTCTTCCTGAAGTTCACCTTTAAATCTCATAATGCTTTAATACATTTTGGTCTTCCTCCTTCATGCTCTTCTTCACTGCTAGTTAATAGAAACCCTCTTAAACCATTAGAACTTGAACATTTAGCAGGATGCAAATCTCTTATTTGGCGGAAGGCCTTGTTTTTATCTCCCATGTCTTGACGTAGCCCACAAGTTGATATCATGGATCCATAGTAAGATAGGGTGGTGTTGAGAGAGAGAAGGGAGTAAGGGAGAGGCAGTAAAGCAAGAAAAGGTTTGATATGCCATAAACCTATGAGCAGAAATTATTAATTCATATTAGACTTATCAAACCCTTGCTTAATTGAAAACCATGTTACTAAATTTATTCCTTAATCAGTGTAATTTTCTATCCTTTTACTGTCTGTAAAAATGACTTCAAATTCACTAATCATGAAGAAAACAATTTGAATAAATATAAGGTTTATAGTCTTATTATAGCATCTCCTCTTGGTATATTTCTGTCTTTGAAAGACAATAAAAACCTTCATAAAACTTTGGCTTATCAAAAGGGATCTTGATAGATTGCAGCACTGGGCAATCACTAATGGGATGAAATTTAACAAGAACAAATGCCAGATTCTGCAACCAGGAAGAGCAATGCTGGACACAAGTATAAACTGGGAGAGGAGTGGCTGGAGAGCAGCCCTGCAGGAAAGGATACATGGGTGCTGGTGAGCAGCAGGCTTGACACGGGTCAGCAGTGAGTGGGCCCTGTCAGCCTAGAGAGCAAAATGCACGGGGTGCACCAAACACTGCATGACCAGCTGGGAAAAAGGGGATTGTCCCGCTGTACTCAGTGTGGGCTTACCGGAGCACTGCGTGCAATCCTGGGCCCCACAACTTGGGAAGATTGTGAAGATCCTTGAATGCATCCAGCGGAGGGCAATGGTGTTGAGGAAAGGGCTGGAAGGCTAAGGACTTTGGGCTTGTTTAATTCAGAGAAGAGGAGGCTGAGAGGCTGTCTCATTGCTTTCTACAGCTTCACAAGGAGGCAAAGTGAAGGGGGAGGTGCTGGTGTCTTTTCCCAGGTATCCAGTGACAGGACACATGGGAACGGTTCAAATCTGTGCCAGGAAAGTTTAGCCTGGACATTGAGACATATTTATTTACTGAGAGGGCAGTCCAACACTGCAGGAGGCTTCCTGGAGAGGTGGTCAAGGCTCCAGGCCTGACAGTGTTTAAGACGCATTTGGACAACACCCTTAGCCACATGCCTTAACTTTCGGTCAGCCCTGGAATGGTCAGGCATTGGACTAAATTATAATTGTTGGTCCCTTCCAACTGAAAATATTCTATTCTGTTCAATTCCATTCCATTCCATTCCATTCTATTCCATTCCATTCCATTCCGTTCCATTCCGTTGCGTTCCAAATGTTGGAATGTTAGCAAGAGCTACAGTGTCACAAGAATAAAAACCACAGCTTCCCCAAAGGCATTTGAAATGTAGCTCTCAAGTATTTCGCATTCTCATTCAGACTATTACTATTCAAATTTTCTTACTGGTTTTTAAATTGAAAGATTAAGATAAACATATTTATTTTCTTTTATGAGTAAGAAAATATTTCTCCAATTTATTTAATTTTTTTTGTAATGGCTGAATTTATATTTCAAGCAACATCAATTAGCATTCAAAATTCAGGAAAAAGAAATTTTTGCTTCTTAACTCAGGAATTCTTGATCATTGCAATACCAAGGCCGTATAAAGCTGGAATTGCTTATTTCCTTTCTCTGTTTTCTTATCACACTAGAAAAGATGACAATTTAATGCACCACAGTAAGTACAAAATAGTTATCATTTTGATACACAGTTGAATGAGTTCAAATTACTACAGAGTATTTTCTCCATTCACAGTGTACAAGTTGTATGTATCTTTTTGAGTTCGATGGTGGACCACTGACGCTGTACTGCTCACAGGAGATTGTTTTAAAAGATTCTGAATATAAGTTCAGTTATAAGGTTGAAATGCCTTTCTTCAAAATTAATTCTGCCATTATTTATATATATATATAAAATTAGTCTTTTAGAAGTACTTATAACTTGGCAATAAAACTGTTTAAATCCCAAGTTTTGAATATCTGAATTTTTCGTCTATTTCATCTGCTTTTGTGATAGAATTGGGAAAAGCAGCTCTGGGTACTGCTCAATAACATGGCTTAAATATTGAATTTCTGTCTAAAATGCTTCTAAGGAAAACCAGATTATTGCACTTTTAAAAATTTCATCTTCTGACAAAAGAAACCACAGTTGTTAGAGGAGATCTGTTCAGGAATATTATTTTATCTCAAGAGCATAAGGAAAAATTTGTGAGTTTTTAATTTACTGCTGTGAGTTGGAGAAATAAAAAAGGTAGAAAGTAGAAAATGTTCTTTTAATAGTAAGGAGTCTGGGCAAATTCTGTTAAAGGGATCGATTATCTATCATGGTACCCCAAGAGGTTATGAGTTACACGTATGAATCTCTAGTAAAAAACAATAGCTGAGGGAAAATAACATCTTCTTCCTCCCCCTCCCACCTTTTTTTTTTTTTTTTAGTGCAGGCTAATATAGAAAAATAGCTTGCTCTAAAGTGCTCTCACAGCTAAGAGAATGAAACAACCCTAACTTTATGGCAACATTTTGAATTTATCTTATTTATCAAACTGCAATTTAAATTTAAGTTCTCCAGACAACCAGTATCTAATAATTTCAAGTTATCTAAATACTTTCAAATATGTGGCACATCACCAGAAGGCCTCCCAAATAGAACTTCTTAATGGCTCCCAAAATACATACTTCCTAAAACATGAATTTATTTTGAACTGTGTCTTAATATGTATTTCTGATGACATCTGATGGTACATAAAGATCAGCTTGGTGTTTACACTAAAAAAAGCTCATTACATAAAAATCTAAATCACTAATATTTTTACTGTACGTAACTAAATATATACTCAATTTAGTAAATGAGCCTGACAGAGTATTGCTATGGAATGCCATTAATGGCAGTCCACAGACCTGGCAATATCTCTCTATTGCACACTAATGATGAAGCAAGACTATTTTTACTACTCCTTATATCCTGACAGTGGTGCTGGACAAGAGAGACCCATTCTTCACTTACTGAATGGGACATTGACAGAACCTGTTAGGCTTTTCTGTTCCTTTTCCCTGGGAGTAGGTCATACAAGCAGCACAGAAAGGTGATTTCTCTTCCTTCCATGGTCTTGCAAGCTAGAGACAAGAGATCAGGCTGATCAGGTATTTTAGGTATTACATGCAAAGAGTGACGAAATACAGGCTCAGAAGAACCTTGCAGACACCAGTTTAGCATTTTGCTAAAGAGAAGAAAAGGCTGAGGCAGATCTTTTGAATGTGTGTGAACATCCAAGGAGGACAGTACAGAAGACAGAGTTGGAGATTCTTCTTAGTGGTGCCCAAGTGGTGACTAGAAGCAAGGGGCACAAAATGAAATATAAGTAATTTCGTGTAAATATGAGAAATACTGACCACCTCAGTGGGGGCGGCCAAACACTGACTCAGATTGCCCAGAGAGCCTGTGGAGTCTCCATCTCTGGATCTTCAAGACTTGTTCTGGGCAACCTGCTCTAGCAGACTTTGCTCTGAGCATTAGGGTTTGGCTCCACAATCTCCAAACAGATCTCAGCCTCAGCCATTGTATGATTCTGTAAGCACTTTACCTTGGCTGTATTTTTGTCCTTTGGCAACACAGATTAGTTGCTAAGCACTACGTTAGCAAATCTGTGATTCTACTAAAAAACCAGTTCCATACCATTAATGAGAGCATAGTAATTCTCCCTTGCTACCTTCTACCTTCCTACTGATCATTAATGAACTTTTCAAAAAGCAATAATATTCCCACAGGAATTATAGTTTAAATGGGAGGTGTGGCTTAGAATGTACATCTGAAATGTAAACATTAAAAAAATTATGCTACATAGATTTAGGAAATTGGAACATTATGGATATGCTTAAAAGAAATCCAAACAATATAACTTCGGTTTCGATCAAGGTTTTTTGCAAATGAGATATCCACATGATTTATGTTTTATTATGTATTTGATATCATTACAAAAACACAGGAATGCAACATCCTTCAAAATCCTTGAAATCTAATCTGGGACTGCAAAGCTGCAGACTGATTATCCTTCTGTCTGACTGCTGTTATTGCTACATCAGAATAGAAATTTGGGCACCTTGCTTTGACAAATGTTTAGGAGATGAGTATCCAGTATTTGAAAATGATATAGTTGTTTACAAAGATTGCAATTAAATTACTTTCAGATCCCAGCCTTCCCCATCCAGGAGCTCTTCATCCATGGTAAGCACTTTCTCTAAAGCCAGCTTTCTCCCAGTGTTGTTTTCTATTTAGACTCCTTACTCAGTCATCTTCTCTAATATTCCCAGACTGAGCTGTTCAATGTTTTCTCTATTCCCACCTCACTACCACCAGAAGCCTTCATATACATGGGAAAAGTAAAATGCACGAGGCACTGTTGGGCAGATGTGTATGCCTTCAATATGGAGCTTGGCATCTCTTTGACTGGAATGAACTAATGATTTTCTATGCCATGCCTGCAGTCAGCAAGGGATGAAGACCACTCAAAGCCAGTAGTCTGGATGAAGCCATCCTATTTTTGGGTGGGAAGGGATGGGAGCTATACAGAAATAAGCTATGCTATGTCAGTAGGCCTCAAGTCCAAATGCAGCTTCAGAGACTTTGTTGCTATCCGTATATCTTTCCTTTCCTTGTTTGTTCCAAAGTTTCTCTCCTCCTGGTTCAAATTTTCTTGTTGGTAGCAGCACAGTAGTAAGCTTCCTATTCTGAATTTAGTCCACACCCTCAACTCAGCCTGCAAAAGATCAGAGCTGCCCAAATCCTTTTGTATCCTTTTCAACCCTGCCCTGCAATATGAGCTTGTACAGGTACACGTACAGGTGTCCATGTGGATGGCACTCATGTACTCAGAGCAAGTGGAATCTTCAGCCAAACTGTAAAACCTTTGCAAACCTCCTATAGTCATAACTAAACTGCACTTTTTTAAAAGGTTCATAAATGGAAGAAAAAATACTGATGTATTTTTCATTAGCAGCAGAAGAGGTGTGCCCTAAAATAAAAGCCATACTTCACTTCAACATCAGGTTCCTGCCCTTTAGAGGAAGTGAAGGAGGCTAAAAAAGAAGGACCATAAGGATTTTTAACAGGGGCATGACACTTTTTCATAGTCTTATTCTCAGAAACAGCTAAAATAAATTTGTTTATAAGTTTCCCAGAAGTTAAAATGGAAGAATATATCTAATGTAGAAAATTTCAGTCCATGCTCAGTTACAAACACGTGAAGACAGGGTACTGTAGTGACAATTACAACTGAAAATGGACAATGCTTAAAATTACAAACTAGTGAACTACCAATAAAAACTGCACATATATGAAATAATTGTTCCCTCATGAAATTACACCTGAATAAAAACATATTTTGAGAATATAACAGGATAACGGACAGAATAAACAACTTTGGTCTGTGCCAAACTCTCCATACTTAAACCTGAGATGGGAATCATCCCACCTCCTTAGACACCTAAAACATCAGTTGTCCCCTCCATGGCTTTAAGAACATGGTCCAGATGCAAACGAAAACAAAAATGATCTTCAGCCCTGAAAGTGTAACATAGGTTCTTTAGGTCACACTGAGCAGAAGTCCATGCCTCATCCACAGCATGGCTGGCTTTAACCTCTGGAGTAAAACGTGGTTTCTGAGGCATTATGGAGTTCAAATTACTGTAGCATTTTGGCAGACTAACACATGCATTGTGAAAATATTAGCAGCATACAGTATTTACCTATCCACTAATTCAGATGCCCACAGAAAATGTTGTAATCTAGGTAGGAACAAGCTGTACAGAGTCATGAATTATGATGTTTTCGGTCAGAGGACTGGACAGGTTGCGATACTTGTGGCAGGATATATCCTCCCCCGTCACCACAGATAGTTGATGCAGATATGGAAGAGATAACCCAGGGGCTGAAAGGCCCAGCAAGGGGTCATCTCTGGTGCCAAAAGGGCTGAAGCATCAGCTAAGAATCAACACCTTAGTCTGGAGAGCAGATGTGGAAAGAGATAACAGAGATATTCTTGACTGAGAGATACTGTTTTACAAACTATAAAAGACACACGAGTTATCACGGAGGCAGAAGCCTTCTACACACACACCCTGAGAGAGTGGGAGACTTCTCC